>OX596014.1:10860988-10897758 GCA_951394025.1 Heteromyza rotundicornis | reverse complement strand
AGGTGTATGCCGCTCTCTCAGGCACACACAAAGTATGCATTTTTATGTATTGGTTTGCCCGACACTGATCATATATAATTACCCTGTAAGACTTGCTAACCCGAGAGTAAAAAAAAATATATAATTTGATTTTTAAACCAAAAAAAAAGAGACAACATGTTAGCATGTGTAAATGCTATTGTTGCAAAACTTAGTCGCAACCATATGAAACAAAACGTAACCAGTCGCAGTGGTTACTCGAACTTCAAAAGCAAATTTATATCTTAAAATGTATACGAACTATCGCGCTGAGCTTATTTTCCGTGCTATTTCCGCGGAAATTTATATTTACAACAAGAAAATTGTTTTAGAAATAAGTAAAAAAAAAGTATATCTATGTATGCAACCGAGTACCGATTTCTTCAATATGAATAAAACTAGAGAGTGGACTATATTCGGCTATACCGAAGTTGAAATACCCCACACAGTAGAAAGAAGTACCTCGAACATAAAAAATGTGGTCTCAAGACCCTATTTTGAGCCAATTATAGGTGGTTTTGGAGCCAAAACCATGTCCCAAAATCCATTTCTAAAATTTCCAATCAATCCGGAAAAAAAAATTAGTCTCAGGACCCCATTTAGACCCTATATATGTGGCTTCGGAATCTCGGACCATGTCAAAAATACGTTTCTAAACATTTCCAATCGAATACAACAATAAAAAAAGACTTGAAAAATTTTTACCTTTTTTTCGGTGTATGGAGCCACGCCCAGTTTTTGTCCGATTGGCTGATTCTCGAACTTGATCTCAGTATTCACGAGAAAAACATGTACCCAAAGTTTCAAGTCGATATCTCCAAAACTGCGACCGCTATCGTGCGGACGGACAGACGGACGGACAGACAGACGGACATCGCTAAATCGACTCAGGAGGTGATACTGATCAAGAATATATAGACTTTTCCATACCGGACACGCCTCCTTATGGGCGTTACAAACGTTGTGACAAAGTTAGTATACCCTGCCACAGTGAGTGTGGGGGTATAAAAACCAATTGCAAAAAAAAACATCACAAACAACGCCATCGATAAAAAAGCGCGACCAATTTGCGAAAAACAAAACTGAAAACGTGAAAATTAACAAAAAAAAAGATAAGTATAAAAAGGGAAAGAATATAAAAATGGAATAAAGAAACTTTACAAATCAAATGAGTAAAGAAAAAAGAACATATAATGAAAATGTTGCAAAATTTAGGAATTTGTTAAAACGTTCTCGTGAAAATGATGCAGTGGAGGAAAGTGATTTAGTGGAGGAAAGCGATGTAGTGGAGGAAAGTGATGTGGACGTAGTATTGTGTAGTAAGTTTATTTCTCAAATCATATTGAATGCAATATTTGGTTTTCCATACATTTTGCAGATATTTTTCAAAAAGAAGGGCGGATGGCCTTCGAAAAGAAGGTGAAGGAGGAAGTGGAACGCAGCCACAACCGTTCGAAGCAGTGCAAATTTTACAACAACAAAACGGCACATAAAGAAAACCAAAAGTAGTTCAAATACAATAATAATGAAGTGATAATTTTTATTTTTGTATACAATTTCTTTTAGAACAAAAGACGTATTTTGCCTTTTAGCCCTAGATGGCGTTTGAATTGTTTTTTTTTTATTTAATATTATAATGAATTTTAAGTTTATAAAATAAATATGTACTGAACAGAACTGAAATATATGTGATTTAAAATAAAATAAAAGCAAACTGTACTTCATTGGGTAGATATAACTGCTTTATACGGCAGCAATAACACGACAATTGCTCTTCACATTCTAATAGAAACTCTCCCATATATTGAGACCGAAATTTCCGTTTCGAATTTCGGCATACACCCTGCAAGAAACCGGTCTAGTTCCAAAATTGTTCCGATCTAGCTCTGCAGTAGGGTGTACTGGTTCCACCCAAATCGCTTTCACATGTGGTGAAGTGGCAAATTTAACATGACGTGGTCATTGGAGGATGCAACCAGCTGCCACCTCTGCATTACCTCCGGTCAGCTCGGAAGTAGCCACTACGAAAATTGGCCCCTATACAATACTTGTAACGTGTTAATAACCAGTTACTACAACTTAGCAACTTACTAGCTTTCAGTAATTTTAAAAAATTCTTCGCAAAAAAAAACTTAATCTTAGTTTTTTTAAGTAACATTTTATTATTAAAAATTTTTTTGCATAAATATATTTTTTTTTGTAACCGAAACACTATTGATTTCAAAAGTATTATCTGAAAATAAAAAATTGTAAAAATATGAAACAGCAAAAAATTTTAAGAAAAAGTCACAAAATAAAAGATTTGAAATCTGTACAAAAAAAGGAAAAAATGTTAAAAATTAAAAAAAGGATAAACGAAATTCTGTAAAAATAAAAAATGAATAATGTGAAATTGTTAAAATAAATATAAAAATCATTTTGAACAAAATGCATTTATTTACCCTTATACTTCACTCATTGACTGTATGCACTGATTTTAATACTAGAATGCCAAAATCGAAGTCGTGGCTTTTGTATTTATGTCGCACAGGCGTGCTTAACAAAAATTTAGGTTGCTTTGAAAATAATTCTATTAGCATTAAATCACTCACAACCACATTTTTTTATATTTATGCTTTTTTTTCACATTTTTATTAAATTTTGTTTACAAAATTCTAATATTTTCTAACATTTTCAATTATAAGAAAATATATCACTTTACACAAAACGAATGGCATTTCTCCAAAAGAATATTATTCAAATTATTTGAACATTTTTTGTTACTTGATTTAATTTTTTAGATTTTATACGAAGCCACTTTCTAATTCGCTTCACAATCCACAACTGATTAGAAAAACTGGTTTACTCACAGATTACTCGGTTTTTCTTCGGCAATCTTCTCTTAAAGATAAACAAAACAAAGCTAAGCACAAATCACTGAGTTTTGTTTGAAACACACTAGCTCTGCATTACCTGTGTAGTTCCAAACCAATTGACATCTCTAAAAGAGCTTGATTCACCCATTGTAACTATAAAATAGCTGTATACCCTATTGATCCCGTAAAATGGGAGTCAGTTTTATCTTGCAGGGCACGTTTCGCGCGTTTGACGAAGATGCTTTTAGTGTACGTGTGAAAGCATTGCGTTGGCAGCGAATGGAAGCCTATGCACGTGAACATAGGAAACTCGAAAATGCCCATCACTGATATAGATATATATATCCTTAAAATCTGCGGCGAACTTTTTCTTTTTATTTATTTACGTTTAGTACAAGCTTATATAACTACTTATATCTAACAGCGGTGATCTAATATAAACTTAAAAAACTAAATTAAATATAATGGTGATTGGGATTTAGTAGATAAGGGATTGAATTTCTGAGGGTATATTTGTCTAAATGGAAATCAAAGTAATTGGACATATTATTAACCATGTGAAGCATTCTGGACATTGGTTCATTATAGCCATAATCAGTGCGGTGGAAGGTAATATTAAATAAAGGTAAAGATCTAAGGTTACAAGGGTTAGTATTAAGGGAGATCAACTGGAGTAACGCGGGACAGTCTACGGTACCCGTGCCATGCACGGGAAAATAAAACACTAATTTGAAAAATTAAATGTTTACTTTATTGTGTATATTTAGATGCAAAAATATTTTCTATGTTTTCATATGAAATTTTTTTTATAGAAATTTGTGAAATATGTGCGCTTTTATTAAATTTTGTTTGAGGATGTAATTGTCACCTAATGTGTAAAGTTGATCTGTTACATTAAAAAAGAATTAAAAAAGAAAGATTAAAAAAAAGAAAAAAAGAAAAAAAAATTATAAAGCAATGGAATTAAAAAAAAAAAAACTACGGCCGGCACCGGGCTTGCACCTATGACTGCCGCAATCATAGGCCTAAGCTCTAACCAACAGACCATAGCCAGCTATAAGATAATTTCAACTATTGGCGATTAGGTGAACTCCATAATCTATATATACATATAAAAATCATTTGTGAAATATGTGAACTTTTATTAAATTTTGTAAAGAATAGAAAGAAATTTTGTTTGATGATGTAATTGTCGCCTAATGTGTAAAGTTGAACTGTTACATTAAAAAAGAATTAAAAAAGAAATATTAAAAAAAAGAAAAAACTAGTAAGAGAATTATCTTCGGTCTGACCGAAGCTATAATACCCTGCACATGCGAGTACGATACATTCTGAGACCATATGTTAGTAATTTTATCGAAAATCGGTATTTTATTGATAGTTTTTCGTTATTTTATTCATACTTTTTCGATATTTTATCGATAGTTTTTCGATAATTAATGATAATTTTTCGATAATTTATCGATTTTTATCGATGAGTTATCAATTTTTTTATCGATAATTTTTCGATTTTTTATCGAAATTTTTTTGATTTTTATCGATAATTTTTCGATTTTTTATCGATAATTTTTCGATAATTTATCGATAATTTATCGATAATTTTCCAATATTTATCGATAATTTTAGTTTCCTGATCCATTTAAAAATTTTGTTCCAATTCCATTTTGTTCCGGTCCAATTCCATTTCGTTCCGGTTTCATTCCCATTTCGTTCCCGACCTTATTTCCAACCCAATGCAAAAAACCGCATGCTGCCGCAGTCATAGGCCGAAGCTCTAACCAACAGACCACAGCCTGCTATAAAATATAGTACATCAAGCTGTATGGTGAATGTGTATAAGTTATTTTTCGAGTACTTTACTTGCTCGCTGCAGAAGTTAATCTGTGTCTTTATTCTCCAAAGTCATTTTCGACAAGCTACCAAGTCAGCAAAGTGCTGACATTACAGAATACAAATAAGACTTAAATTACGTAGACTTAAATTAGGTGCAAGCAACTGGCAACAGGTGTGGGAACTGCGATGTCAGCTATTTCCCTTGGTGTGGGAACTGCGATGTCAGCTATTTCCCTTAACTCGTCCTTTCCTTAAATTTGAACGTCCTCGTTCATAATCTGGGAAATTCGAGTTCGAATAGCCTCTTTACGAGTTTCTGTCATTTTCATCGGTATTTCCTCTGTTTTGATTTGCACCACCTTAGGCTTGAGTTTAATGTATAGAATTATAATGATAGTCAGCGAAAGTATTGCTATGACACTGTACCAGATCCATCTGCTAGTTTCCAATGTTACTTTGACCTCTTCTATTTTTTCCATGTTGCTGATGTGTAGCTTGTGTAAGTGTGGCATCGATATTTCATCGAAAAACTCAGTTTCTATTAGGCTTTTTTTCTTTGGTGCTGGCAGCTGGATGATATCGGTTAGTTGATTTATTTCGTATTTTTTTCCGTTAACGATGATTGAATTTGAGTAAGTTATAAGGTAGGAGCCATTTAAATGAATAATTTGCCCATCTTCTTCTACCGTTGCATTCCCATCTCGTAGTATGATCAGGCCATCTCTTAGTTGTTCTATCTCCGATGCTTGATATGCTGAAGTTGTTGGACAGTTCGCAGTGTGGTTATTTAGCAGTTCGAGCAGGCACTTATCGTCTCTATTTATGTTGCAGTAATTATATTCAATAGCTTTTTTTTCAATGCAAAAATTTTTCAATGCAAAATAAATTTCATTACAATTTGCGGTTTTGTTGTTTTCTAAATTTAATATTCTATTGTTTTGAATGATTGGAATTATTTCATTAAGTTTACAAATTTGCTTTACCAGCGGTATTTTTATAAGATAAATAAGTGAATCTTTTTGATAATATATTTTAACATCAGCAGTACTAAGTAAATCGCTCATATACGTTACAACGTTTTCGGTATTTTCAACTAATCTTTTTTCCTCAGGATCAAGTACCAGTGGATTTACTATATTTAGATGAGCGAGCATTATGCTATATAAATTATTTTTTAGATTATCAATAACAATTTTATTCTTACGTGCTATTAACATTGTTAGTATTTCCGAATTTATTGTGTTTTTCTTGTCCATATTATTTGGTCAGTAAGTTCGTTCATTTTGAATTCAATTTCTTTATTAATTTCAATTTGCCTATCAATTGCTCTAATGAGCTCATTTTCCATTGCTTGTAAAATTTCAAAATCTTGGTGATCAGGCACACCTGCAATAAATTTTATTGCTGATCCAATAAATTCAATTGCTCTTCGCGATCTAACTGGCACTTTCAACATGCGTACTAGTCGTTCTATTTCATCTACGTCCTGCTGTAATAGTTGTACTTCCTTCTCATTTTCTAGTAGCGTCATCAAATTTATATTATCAATAATGACCTTTTCTACCATTGAAAAATTAGTTACGTGTTTTAAATATATAAAGTTTTCGAAAATCGCAGTTTCTCCTACGGGGAGCGGAATGTAAAGGGCTGAAGAGTAGTCCATTATCTTTGCCGACCCTAGTGTGCCAAGTAGCAATCTGTAATTGTAGAATTATTTTAAATTATTTTTGTGAACCTGTTTTCCATCAATCACTACAGCTGTTCCCAGATCTGCCTGAACAGTTTTTTCGTTATAAAGTGTTCCCAATTTATTTCCCAATATCTTGTTTGTTTTCACATATACTTTATCGCCCCGATGCAATTCTTTTGGTTGCGTCCCTTTATTGTGATAGTTTAGGTCTCGTTCCTGTTTATCTTTTAATCTCTGTTCGACTTCTATTTTAATTTTTTCAGTTCCGTTGTGCAGCAGTTCTATTGGTTTGTAACCGGTTACAGAATGAATAGCATTATTGTATTTATATGTCGATAATAAAATTAGTTCAACTATGTCAGTGGTGCTACCCTTGGTACATCTTGCTATTTCCGCTAGTGTTGAATGGAATCGTTCCACTTGCCCATTACTTTGACTGTGAAGGGCTGGAACAGTAAATAATGAAATGTTGAATTGGTCTCTTAACAATGACTGAATTACATTGGATGTAAATGCACCTTCATTGTCAGTAACGATTTGTTTGATATTGTTGAATTGAGATATGGTTTCTATTAGTGCGTATTTAACATCAGCTGTGTTTCTTGACAAAATATTTTTCACCACAGCAAATTTAGAAAATTTGTCGACGCATGTTAGAAAATACTTTCCTGCGGTAAAATATATGTCAATATGCAATATTTCCCCTGTAGCTTTTGGTATTGGTGTTTTTCCTACCGGGTGCCTGGTTGGTCTACGCATGTATTTGTTTTCTCTACAAATTTTACAGTTACTGATGAAGTGTTTTAACATTTTTTTCATGTCAGGGAAATAGTACTCGGAAATTATCTGCTTGAAATTTTCGTTGATTTCCCTATGCGCCCTATTATGTTCATTAGCTATAATGTCTGCTTGATCGTCTTTGTTTACTACATCTTGTACATATTTGCTTGTGTACTTAAATTTAATGTTCGGAAAAGCGGTAATTAAATCATATTGTATCTTGCCTAATGTTTCTATATCGCAATGAATTCCGTTATTAATGTCTGGTTTGATTACTTCTTTCATAATTTTGATAAGGTCAGGTACGGTGGAAAACTTAACTGTATGTCTCATTTTGTTTTGGAAAAGAGTTTTAATTTTTTTACTATTTTCAGAGGCTGACTCAATAAGAATTTGATTTCTAAAACTATTAATTGGGTTTATAGTTGGATGAATGCTGCCCATCTTTTTAATTTCATGTTTGGATTTTTGTCCGACATTGCGAAAGTTAAAGGTTGGTGGTCGGTATAAATGTGAATTTTGGGTACACCGTACAAGTAATTTTTCAAAGTTTGCAATGCCCATACTATCGCTAACATTTCCCTTTCATTTGTGGCATGCTATTCCTCTGCTTTACTAAGAGTTCGGGAAACCATTGTGATGGGACGGCCTTGCTGTGCTAGTACAGCACCAATTGCTTTAGAAGAAGCGTCTGTTGTCAATTCAAAAGGTTTTAGATAGTCCGGATACAGAAGCAAAACGTCTTCCGAAGCTAAAATATTTTTAATTTTATTAAAAGCTTGAACTGCCTCTTGGTCAAAATAAATCGGTACATTTTTTGATTGTTTAGAGCTGATATCGCCATTTTCTCTCAGAAATTTGGTTAGGGGTTTCGTTATTAATGCGTAATCTGTAATAAACCTTCGATAATACCCAGATAGTCCCAGGAATGACCTTAGACCTAGTAGTGATTTTGGAGTTTCGAAGTTTACAATATCTCTTACTTTTCCAGGACATGTTTTAATACCGTCACAGGATACCCTAAAACCTAAAAATTCTACGTCTTGTTTGAAAAATTTACATTTTTCTGAAGCAACCCTCATATTGGCTTCGTAGAGCTTGGATAATACGATGTCTCGTAAATGTTATTGTTCGTTCTTAGAGAAAATTATAACATCGTCCATGTAGACATGGCATCATTTACCAATTTCTGGTCGCAGCACATCATCTATGGCTCGCTGAAATATGCTTGGCGCGTTTTTCAGACCGAATGGCAGTCTGTAAAACTTGTATTTTCCATTGTTTACTGAGAAAGCTGTTTTTTCTCTGTCTTTTTCTTCCAGTATGATCTGATGGAAGCCTGCCTTCAAGTCTATAGTGGTGTAAAATTTTCCCTGACCTAAATTTGATAAAATCATTGAAATTTCCGGAATTGGATAGCAATCCGCAATTGTTTTTTCATTCAACTTTCTGTAATCAAAAACTAAGCGATATTTCAAGGTGCCGTCATCGTTTGAAACTTTTTTTCCAACGACGAGTATGGGAGTGTTGTAAGGCGACCGCGATGGTCTAATTATTCCCTCATCTAACATTCTCTTTATTTCTTTATTAACAAATGGCATTGCTGCCATATTGTAAGGTCTTGGTTTGCTATAAATGGGTTCTGAGTTATCTGTTTTAATATATGCTTTTATTTGTGTGGCGTATGGCAGTTTTTGCTTTTCGTTCGCAAATATCTCTATATGTTTGTTGATTAATTCTTGGAATTAACTTTGAAATTTTTTTGGAACTGATTCGTCATTGATTTGAATGTTATTTACATCTTCGCATGTGATGAATTTTAAAGGTTCAATACCCGATTTATGAATAAGTACCGCTTTGTTAGTATCAATTTTAGCTTTCATTGTTTTCAAAAAAAAAAGAGGGAGTAAAAAAAATTAGTTGTAATACCAAATAGATGTATTTTACATTTCTTTGAAATTTTATTTTCCCCGTTCATAGTTTTAGCTATGAAAGGTTTATCACTCATTGTGATATTTCTCAAGTGTGGCAAATTTTTTATGTAGTTCTTGGCAGTACCGGTGTCAATTAAGATTTTTAACGTAACATTGTCGTTAAGTCTCTTTTCCACATACGGTAGTGCCGACCTTACTCTAAAAAATTAATCTCATCTACATAATCGGTTAAGTTACTTTCACTATCATAATCATACTCTTCATCAACGTCTTCAGCTGGGTCGGGATCCTGCTGCAGCGCTAGATCAATGTGATTGACTCGCTGTTGTTTATTTAAGTTTGCCTTGTCGGACTCATGTGCTCTTTTGAAGTTATTTTGGTTTTGAACCAGATTATTTATATTTGGTTGCCGATGGAACGGCGCGTAAGCTTGTTGTCTAGCATTATGGCGATATTTAGAAGATGAAGGATCTACTTCCATAGGTATTGGCTTTTGTAACTTTTTATCGTTGCCTTTTTCATATTCATTTTCTACTCTTTTAAAATGGGGATTATTTCATGGAGGTTTATCATATCTGTTTTCGAAAGCTCTTGCAAAAGCATATCGATGCTGATTGGCTTCTAGCTCTTGTGCTTTGGCAAGTGCTGATGTTAAATCCTGACAACCTGCCGAAAAAAGGATGTGGCAGAGAGGTTTATTTAACCCAGAAATGAATATGCGCAAAGCATCTGAGTGATACTTTGTTGACATGGAACTGATTAAATCATTGTTCCCAGAATATTCCATAGTAATTTTATTCATTATGGACGTAAGGACTTTCTCAATTTCGTCATAAAATTCTGAAATAGACATTCGTCCCTGACAAAGAATGCTCATTTGGTTCTCCAAGATGTGTAAAGGTCTATGGTCTGAATATGTATGGTCTAGCCTGGCTATTATCGCTTCAAAATTCAAAACGGTGTTGAATGAAGAAAGGTTAAGATCCGCGGCTCCTATTATTTTATTCCTAACTATGGTTACTGCTTGGTAGTAACGTTCAGTCCCTTCATACTTTTTATAAAGATACATGGCAGTATTAGCCGCCTGTCGCCATGAAACATACCTAGCTGCTTCCCCTGAAAATTCTAGCAGGGATTTAACCAGGTCCAGCGATATAGGACATGTTACGACCGACCGCACTGTAATTGGAACGTAAGATCCAATAGAGGGAGACAATTTAACCGCTTGAACCTGTCGTGTTAATTCGTCAATTTTTACTTGAGTTGATTCTCTTATTTTCCTCTATTAACTTTGCATTCTTTGACACTATTGTCCCACAAGCAGTTTCTACTGCAATCTCTACAGTTGGTCCTACGAATTTCATAAACTCCTCCATTTTTTTCAAATTAATTTACGGCAGGCAAATTTATAAGTCACTTAGGTCAATTTGGAAATGTTTTTTTCACGTTTGATTCAAAAAATTTGTTAATAATATTCTGTCACAAGAAAAATTTGTCTATTATTCTCACTTTTGATTCACTCTTAAGTATAATTTTTAATTTATAAACTAATATTAAGTATACTTATTTCACTAAATTAAATTAATTTAAAAATTTTCTTTTTTCCTTACAATGTAACTGCATACATGATGATTTAAAAAATGATGATTTTTGTTGTTTTTGTTGGTGGGTACGTTTTAGGTGAACTTATTATGTCCTAGTGGAAAGAAATCCAACGACGAGGTGCTCCAACGAATGCTTTTTTTCTGCCGTATAGATGCACCGCTGACTTGTGTCCCAGTATCAGGACGTGGCTAGAAGTCGAGAAGTGCTCCAACGAATGTTTTTTTTTGTTTTTCTGCCGTATAGATGCACTGCTGACTTGTGTCCCAGTATCAGGACGTAGCTAGAAGTCGAGAAGTGCTCCAACTAATGTTTTTTTTTTGTTTTTCTGCCGTATAGATGCACCGCTGACTTGTGTCCTTGTATCAGGACGTGGCTAGAAGTCGAGAAGTGCTCCAACGAACAGTTTTTTATTTGGTTCTAACCACGTTTGGGCGCCAGTTATTTTTCGAGTACTTTACTTGCTCGCTGCAGAAGTTAATCTGTGTCTTTATTCTCCAAAGTCATTTTCGACAAGCTACCAAGTCAGCAAAGTGCTGGCATTACAGAATACAAATAAGACTTAAATTACGTTGACTTAAATTAGGTGCAAGCAACTGGCAACAGGTGTGGGAACTGCGATGTCAGCTATTTCCCTTGGTGTGGGAACTGCGATGTCAGCTATTTCCCTTAACTTATATACACACAAAAAGTAACAAATATAGCTTTGATTTACCATTGCCACCTTTAAGGAAATAATACTACCAAAAGGCTAGCGTTGCCACCTAACAATGTTTTCACCTGTTACGGCTAAACATTATTTCCGATTGTCGATTATTTTTATAGCAAAGCGTTTTAATCATTGGATTTTTTCAATTTTTATTTTCTTATTATGTATTTTGACGTACTAAAACCGAATCTGAATCTTTTATTGTAGCAAAAATCTGCTTTCCGAGATATAAATTTTATTAAGTTTTGATTTCCCCCTTTTACAATTTCTTGAGTGACTTCGAAGAAAGGTGTTAATTTTGTAGTATTTTTTTTCGGAAATATTAATTTACTAGCTTATACCCACAGCTTCGCTCGCAATAATTTTGTTATTTCATGTTAACGTAGAAATGTTATATGTATTATTTAAGCAACTGAAATAAAAATAGATTTTGCAAGTCATCCCTCTGCCCATTCACCTCCCAGCATCAAAACCAAAATTTCAGCGAAATCCCTTGAATAGGACCCGAGTTACAGAGCTTTAAAAATTTAAGGGCGTTGCAGTGGGCGGCCCATTTACATCGCAGCACCAAATCCAAAATTTCAGCGAAATCCTTTTAATAGCACCCGAGTTACAAAGCATTACAAATTTTAAGGCGTGGCAGTGGGCGGAACTCTAATTTTCATAATCAACCCTCTGCCCATTCACCACCCAGCACTAAATCCAAAATTTCACCGAAGTTTCTTGAATGGGACCCGAGTTACAAAGCTTTAAAAATGTTAGGGCGGGGCAGTGGGCGGATCATAAATTTCCATAGTCAACCCTCAGCCCATTCAACTCCCAGCACCAAATCCAAAATTTCACCGAAATCCCTTGAATAGTACCTGAGTTACAGAACTTTACAAATTTCAAGACGTGGCAGTGGGCGGACCCCAAATTTTCAGAATCAACATGCTACCCATATATCCCCCAAAATCACATATAAAATTTCAGCGAAATCGGTTAAACACTGCATAAATTATAGCATTTTAGAATAATATTTGCCACGACCACTTCGAACGCCCAAATTTAATGAATGGTATGTGTTTCATTAAAATCGGTCAAGTATTTCTTGAGTTATAAGGGACAAACATACATACAAACCTACAAACCTACAAACTCACAAAGAATTTTATATAAGTAAGAGATAAATGATTCACATTTTTATAACCCTTATATTAACTTGGCTTGTATATATATATATATATATATATATATGTATATATATATATGTATATATATATATATATTAACTTGCTTTGGCTTGTATATATATATATATATATATATATATGTATATATATATATATATATGTATATATATGTATATATATATATATATATATATATATATATATATTTATACATGAGGGCTAGAGATTACATGATGAGCTAGAGATCTGAAATTTGGAACACTGATAGAACTCCGGTGACAATACATTCTCTATCAGAGGCGTAGGGGGCCGTGGGGGGCCTTTTTAATGTTTGGGATGGACTAACGTTCGTATCTTTTAAGCTACAGGACTCAAATTTTGTACGTAAGTTCGCATTCGGGAAAAACATAAAAAAAGGGAAAAAACGGGGCCGAAATTTTTTAAAAAAAAAGGGTAAAAAATTAAAAAAAAGGGGAATATAAAAAAAAGTAAAAAACAAGTTTTTTAAAATATAACCCTTTAGCCGACTAAAAAGCAAAAAATAAATTCACTTTAAATTAAGTTCCGCAATTTCGATTTAAAATTAATATATGATAACGGTCTAAAGTAGTGGCTCCGTTAAGTTGGAAGAATCCAGAGCCAGGCAGACAGTCAGCAAAGAGGGTTTCTTTACTTGAGGATGGAATTTCAGCGAGGAAATGTGTATCATCATCTGATGGTGCCCATTGAAGATTAGGCAGGTTGAAATCACCCAAAATTACGATAGTATCACATGGGTTTACGTAATCTGATGTAGAGTAGATGGCATCTATGGCCAATTGATAACCGTGTATTGGCTGTGAGGGACGAATGTAGCAACAAAAAATGTATAGGTATCGTTTTGCGACAGCTATTTTGGAACAAATAAACTCAAAATCTGTAGAGTTCGAATATTTTACTAAAGTAGGGTCACAATGATTTTTTTATTGCTAGAAGAACTCCACGACCGTGCTAATTTACATCTTTGTCCCGACCATCGTCGCGAAACACTACAAAGTCGGATGCAAATAATTCTGCATCTTTATAGTCAGATGAAAGATTTGTGTCAGTGAGAGCAAAAATATCATAGGGAAGCTTTCGTGAATTGAGAAATATGGATGCAATTTTGGTTCGAAGGCCTCTAACATTTTGATAATAAAAGGATACAAACTGGGGAGAAGGTCTATCAAGATTTATAGAGGGAGAATTAAGGTTAGGAGCAATAATAGTTTTTCAAGTTAGAGCGCGATTTTTGAAGATGCGAAATACGTTTGGAGTTTATATGCCTGGCGAATGTTGTTAGGTCGTTTGTAACTTCTTGGGGTGAGATCTTTAAACTTTCATGAAATCGAGTAAATAATTGACTCAATTCAAGCGGATTAGTGGGAAGGCCTTCTGAATGAATTGAGACCATGACGCTAGTTTTAGTAATACCATCAACACAAGTGGTATCTGATTTATTATGTAGGTAGGCAAGATATAGACGGACGTTATTAAATATTCTACGATCCCTTAATCGAGATAATACATAGCGGCTTTCATCACTGTGCTCGACTATCTGTTTAGTTCATTTAACAATGGGATGGAGAAGGGTATCTAAAAATGCTGGGGGTGTGTCAGACGAAATTTGAGATTTCGACTTTGATGAGGATGGTGTAGGGTTGAGGACATGGGAGTGAATAAAATTTGGATATGCAGATGTGCATGGGGTAGCGGATACTCTACCACGTTTAGGATTGGAAGAAGTCTGATTGGATGAAGTTGGTTTTTCATTAGTAACATAGTTTCGAAGAAAATTATTACAGATAGAGGAGGATGGCAATGTATTAGAAGTAGAGGGGAAGATGGACATTTGGTCTGCACTGGTACTGGAGAAAGTCGAAATTTTTTTGGTATGTTTTAGATTATTATTGGGGTTTTGAAGTGAAGATGAATTTTTTTTTATTTGAGGGGAGAAAATCGGAAACGTATTAGTTTTAAAACCACAATTTGAGTTTTGGGACGCGCTCTGCGCTCGTTTTAGACTTAGATTTTGTTGACTTATCAACCCATTTCGTGAAGCTCATCCCACCCTTTTTGAAGACATCATTAGAGGAGACGCGAAATTTTAGTTTGAAACTGCAATGCTTTTTGGATGAAAACTTTTGATAGTCGATTATGGCGATTTTAAAAGTCTTCTGGAAAAAATTTCTCATCCAAAGTATGTCCGAATGTTGTGGAGCGAAAAGAGTTGCAAACTGCGTTAGGTTTTCTCTGGACAGTTTGTTTATCCTATTGTCCCATTCAAAAGGTGTCCAAGATATTCCGGTTAGCCGGAGTCTCCCAAATTTTAGGAGCCGTTACAGTTACAGCTGGCGCGGATGCTCGAGCCGGTATGTTGGATGTAATCGAAGGGTCATCAGATTCCATTGATGCAGCAAGAATTAATTCTTCGTGAATTGTTACGTCGTGAGTTGTTACGTCGTGAATTGTTGCGTTATGTGGGGATGGTGAGCGGTGAATTACATTGATAATTTCTGACAGTGGGGAACGAGTTGCAGTAAGTTCATCGCCGATGTCGTTGATTTTGTGAAACAATACTTCCAACAAAGGGTCTGTGTGTGTAGAAGTGACTGGAGCATTAGAGGGTGATTGAAGGGAAATATCGATACTTGTACGTAACGACTCAATGTTGGCAATAATTTTTCCGTTTTTCTGGAAATGTTTTTCTTGCCGGCTATCAAGTGATGTTATGCATTTTTCAATGTAATACACTTGACTTTTCAGAAATTGGGTCAGCAGCGCACGTCGATGAACGGTAAAATTGTCCAATAGCATTTTTACAGTTTATTGACTCAAACGGTTTCTTAATTGACGCGAAACAGATTTCATAAATTTTCAGATATCGGTTATAGCTCTTTTTTTAAGTCGCGGTATTAATTTGTTAATTTATGCGCTCGAAAGAAAGCACGTCTTATCAGGTGAACAGTCATACACTTCCACATAAGCTAGAGAGCTGAAATTTGGTACACAGGTAGAACTCGGTAGACAATATATATTAAATTTTGGGGTCTATCAGAAGCGTAGGGGGCCGTGAGGTTCGCATTCGGGAAAAAGAGAAAATAAAGGAAAAAGAAGGAAAAGAGGGGGAGAAAAAATTTTTTTTTAAAAAAAGAGGAAAATAAAAAAAAAGTTTTTTAAAATATAACCCTTTAACGGTCTTGATACCAATTTTTTATTGTGGATTCGATTGGAAATTTTTAGAAACGTATTTTGGTTGTGGTCCGATTCTCCAAAAGCACTTATAAATGACGCAAAATGGGGTATTGAGACCAAATTTGTTTATGTCCGAGGTACTTCTAAATTTCTACTGTTGGGGGTATTTCAGCATAGCCGAAGATAGTCCACGCTCTATTGTTTAAATTCAAATAATAATTATTCGAAAACTCAAAATCTGTATATATATATACAGATAGAAATATATTTCCATACAAATGTACATCAAAATACACATCTGTCATGTGTATTTTAAATTATGTAAATTTAAACTAAAAATTAAACACTCTATCATGGTAATTTTACATGCATTATTTAGAGTATGTGAGGGATGGGGGAATGAGAGCACTTTGTACAAATCCTCAAATTTACATATTTCTTTGCCCAATGCTTCTCTGTCTCCAAGAGAGTATAAACGTAAAAATGCACTTATGTGAATTTAAGCATATTCAGTCGTAAATGGGTTGCCGACGATAGTAGAAGTAAAATTCAGCAGAAATCGTTTAGAGTGTACATCGCGTGGCATTTTGTTGGTTATTTTGTGTAGAAAATGTGTAGAACTACACATTTTCAGGTAATTTGTAAATATACTATGTTTAAATTTCAACATATAGTTGAGGCGTTTGGAAGCAAAGTAGTCCAATCCACAAAAATTCAAAATCGATTTTATGCTTCTACTGGGTTCACATTATTTAAAAAAAATCACCCTTGCAGATTTCTGCATTCCCTAATTTATGATAAATAAAAGATTCCCTTTCGCACTGACAATTTAGGCAAAGTTTTCAGTGCAAAAGTGGTCCAACCCACATTAAAAAATTTGTATGCCAAATATTAGCACACTATTTTCGGAGATCGATTGCTTCTTTTGTTCTTAAATTTTGTTTGGTTTTTCTTTCATTATAGTAATATGTTTTTATTCATTAGTTACAGTTTTCGAATCACTAATTTTTATTTTTGTTTAAAATTTTTCTTTGCTATCTTCGTATTTACCCGGTAGTAAAATATTGCTAACAAAATTTGAAATTACATTTTCTTGCTGAAAACATCTTTATTTCGAAATATAATCAAAAAGGAATGCAATACCCTTAAATAAATTATTACTTAAGCTTCTTTCTAATGGTCGGACAATTGGTGAGCTAAAAATTAAAGACTTAAATGACTTGTTGCCATGTATATCACCTGTTTGCCATGGATTTTATCTAGAACTATAACCTTCGGCCTTCCTTGTAGACTACGGAATTTTAGGAGAGGGCGAAGATGAAGATAATGACGTTATTGTTTTATATCATTTAAATGCTAATCCATTTTAAATATGTGATTTTAAGATTAATCAGTTCACCATATTTTTTCCGGTTTTCTTCTTTTTTTCGCATTGAAGCGACTTTTGTCTATCCTATTTTTTAAAAACAAAAAAAATGTTTAGTGGTCTAACCCACATGCTTGTTTGATCTATTACAAAATTGCACTGTGCAAAAGTGGTCCAACATTTTTTTAATAATCAACATTAATTATGCTTTTTAATAATATTCGAAAGAGAATTCAATTTCAAAAACAAAAATGCCAAAAGTTATGAATTGTGAAACAGGAAACTATTTTTAAACATTTTTCAAAGATATTGCAAATTTTAAAATCCATTTATCTCCGTTTTACCTCGATGTGGATTTGACCACTTTGCTTCCAAACGCCTCAGTTAGCTTTAACATTTTGTGTTTAGATTCACATAATAAACGCAAAATCTGTATATATGTATTTCTATATAAATGTAGGTAATATTACATATGCTTTGCATACCTTTTTTTTACATCTGTCATGCGTATTTGTGCGAAATGATGTAAATTTAAACTAAGCACTCTATCATGGTAATTTTATATGCATTATTTAAAGGGTAACTAAGGCTGAGTCATTAGAGAAAATCATGTAAAAAAAGAAAACAACTTAAAAAATATTTTACTGTAGCTTGAATCAAACAAAAAAATAATTGTTTTAAAACAATTATTTTCCGCGGGTGCGTAATTCCTAGCAACGCTCCTGATCTGAAGTAAAACAATTTACAACCAAAAAAAAAGTTAGGCGCGTAGGTATATTGACGAACTTGAATAATTATGGCAATCGACTTTTGATATCAACGAAAAGCACAGAAAAGCGAACATCGCTCGTACACAAGGATGGGCACAACGAAGTTAAATTTTTGGTCCACTTTTAACATTTGCTTTAATTTCGTAACTCAACTATTGCATTAATTTTCGTTCATTACTTCCTTCTTCCTACTATCTAGGAGAAAAAGTTAAAATGAATTAACATAACATTACATGAATTACCTTTAACGAAATTAATTTCTTGGTTCACGATGCCCATCTATGCTCGTACACGGACAGAAGCATTATTTTGGAGTTGACATTGAATAGGTACTTACATATACGTAAAGTAAAAGTTTTATAAAATGCTTTGGACGAAATCATATAATATGTATGAGAAATGTTTTGTTTGTAAGAGTGGGTGGGAGTATGTTAAGATTTTTGCATTATTATTTTGTGTTCAAAGAGAAAAAAGTAAAATTTATAAAAATGCGTGTTTGGGTGCTTACAAATTAAGTCAGCGATATGAACTTGTATATAATTTTAAATATTTGGCGGACCATACTAGTTAAATATCACCCCCTAATCGCGAATTTATCGTAAAGAGTACAACTTTTTCAACAACGTTTTTTTTATTCCTTAACATGTGCTACATCTTTCCACATACTTAAACCATGCACAATGTACATGAAACTGTAAAAAAATTAGCTGTCAATTTTATCGTATCTCATTGTTTTCATACAAAATTCATTTGCAAAAAAAAAACAAAACACCGTCTCCTGTAACATTTCAAAAAACACTTGAGGGGCTGAATCAAATAATTTTGTTATGGCCAAATAAACATTATGCAAAATTTAAAAATTCTTAAGTTACTGAGTATCATGAATTGAGCTAGTTTTATATTTGAATACAAAGTTTGGTAATTTTCACTAATCTATAACAGAACCAAAAAAAATTTAAAAATAGTATAAAACATAACTTATGTTAGATTACACTACCAAACAAGAGCCATAAATCAAAGTAAGTATAGAATTTTGAACGCTGAACATAGTGGCGTTCCATCACGTCTGGTTTCTCAGAAATTCAAGGTCAATGAGT
Source organism: Heteromyza rotundicornis (assembly GCA_951394025.1). Taxonomy (NCBI): domain Eukaryota; kingdom Metazoa; phylum Arthropoda; class Insecta; order Diptera; family Heleomyzidae; genus Heteromyza; species Heteromyza rotundicornis. Next base: position 10,878,719 of record OX596014.1, on the reverse strand, counting down.
CAAATAGTGTCAAATTTCGAAATATTAATTAAGCTGTTACGAAATTTTGGTTTTTGCTCATAGTTTCTGTTTTGTTTCGTCTATCTAAACCTATCATATATTCAAAAACAAAAATTGTAAAAATATGAGTAATAAGATGCGTTTCAAATTATATGGTCACTCCAAATTTTGAAATACTACGAATACAATGGGTCATTTCTTTTTGATCATAAAAAATTATATGCAGTAAAAATACTTTCTAAATATGTTGTAGTTGTTGTGGCAATTTTGTTGTTGTTGATACTAAACATTTTTTTTCACCAACTTTCATACCAACAAGGTTTTTAATTAAATTAAAGTAAAATTAGTAAAATATCGAATTTTAACTCTTAAACCGTTTTATCCTGGTTTTTTTTCGGTAACCTTGACTACCAAAGTACCCTATAGATTCTCGACAGAATTACAGTTCGAAGAACAAGCAGACAAGTCCAAAACATCGATTCCGGTAGCAGAATATTCATTTTTTGGTTCAATATTTTATTAATTTGAGCGTTGTCTTCTTGAAATGTTCACTTTTCGGAAGCATTGGCCCGGATATATGGCTGTAAACTCATCTCTAGACCTCGAAGGTAATCAACGCTCTTCATACGGATCGATGTAAATTCCAGTTTTGTGTGTGTATGTAGATTAAAGTGTATGCTGAACTTAACCGCCATTAGCTGAAGACATTTCAGAACTGGGTGTGGGTCAGTTGGCTAGAGCTTCCGCTTTCTCAACGGCAGTCATAGGTTCCAGGCCGGCAGTTTTTTTTAAATCGATTGCTTGTATTTTTTTTCTTTTTTTTTAATCTTTCTTTTTCAATGTAACAGTTCAACTTCCCACATTAGGCTACAATTACATCATCAAAAAAATGTCTTTCTATTCTTTGCAAAAATTTAATAAAAGTTCACATATTTCACAAATTTCTATACAAAACTAGAGAGTGGACTATCTTCGGCAATGTCTTGGAGCTTCGAAAATCCAAAATCCGTTTCTAAAAATTTCCAATCAAATCCACCAAAAAAAAATTTGTTCTTAAGACCCCATTGACAAAAAAATGTGGTCCGAAAAAAAAAAAAAAAAAGCGTGAAAATTGTAAATTTTGTTTGTCTTATATGGGAGCCCACCCTAGTGTTTGTCCGATTTTGCTGATTCTCGCACTTGCTCTTACTTTTGAAGTGAAAAACATGTTCCCAAAGTTTCAAGTCAATATCTCCAAAACTGCGACCGCTATCGTGCAGAAAGACAGACGGACGGACAGACGGACAGACAGACGGCTGATCAAGATTATATATACTTTTCCTTACCGGACACATCCTCTTATGGGCGTTACAAACATTGTGTCAAAGTTAGTATACCCCCTGCAACAGTGAGTGTAGGAGTTAAAAATTATTCATAGAAATAATTTCTGCATCTAAATATACAAAATATATTTCGTAAACATTAATTTTTTGTTAAATTAGTGTTTTATTTTTTTCCATGCGTGGCAAGTGCATGGTACGGGCAATGTTTAAGCATTAAACATGTATTGCTGCTTATCGTGCTGCGTTGGTCTCTTTAGAAAGACCATAAAATTTACAACTACAGTGTATCATGTCACATAATTATTTACCCACACTGACAATTGTGTCGATCCTTGAACGCACTCAAATTACTTTACAATCTTGCTGTCACAAGTAATAAATAGTTTATAGCCTTTGCGGGGATCGTGTCTCTGCTGATAATGTCCTACACCACAACAATACAGTCCACTTGTATATAATTATACTTTTATTACTTTATGTCTGTGGCAACAATTTCTGTTCAAAGATTATGCCTAGTTTTAAGATATTTTTGTATCTATATATTTAAGTGTTTGTTAAAAATAAAGTCAGTACTTATCGAGTATCTCATACAAGTGGTGTGTTCATTGGTCCTACGAGCCACTGAGAATTTAGCCGAAGGTTTTAAAAAAAAAAAAAAAAACACACACATCAAAATAGTTTCGTGTATATCTGCGGACTAAATATTTGCCAAAAAAGCGTCACTGGAGCTGATACCAGTGGAGCTAATTCCAGTTTAGGAAAAAGCGTCACTGGAGCTGATACCAGTGAGTGAATAAAGTGAAAATAAAAAATTATATAAAAGATCCTGAGTGAAAATTCTTAGATCCAGAATGACGGAACTACTGCGGTTGGAGGAGACGTTGTACCGCACAATCAACCAACTTTGTAAAGCAGATTCCCAGCAAGGACTGCTGAACACTAAATGGGTTGAATTCGAAGAGAATCATAATAAGATTCTGAACCTGAATGAGGTTGTCAACCATCAATACTTTACAGAAAAGATATTTGAAACCACAAAGGAAAAAGTGGTCAGTTGTGGTTTGCAGAAATTGCGCAAAACATCTGTCAAAACAGGTGATAAAGCTGAAGAAGCAACCGCATCAAAGATGTCTAGTTCAGCAATTAGTTTGAAGACAGATGTTGAACAAATCGAGCTCAAGCCAGAAAGGCTAACAAAAGTCATAAAAACAGCCGAAAGAAGACTTCTTGAAGGCAATTCCCGAGAGTTATGACAAATGCAAACTAAAGTGCAGAGTCTCTGGGATAAACTGGAGGAATTTCTGGAGGAGTTGGATGACAGAAGCGGAAGAGCGGTCTCACCGGCTGCAGAGATTGAGGAGTTGCGAACAGATGTGTGGTCGATAATTGAGCAGATCGACATTAAATTAGAGAAGCCGCTGGTACAGTAAACGAGGCACCGGACATTCCGAAGCTTGAAATACCGAAGTTTAGCGGTGATATACAAGAGTGGACAACGTTTTTTTGGCATTTATACGGAAACAGTTCACAATCGAGCTAATATCACTGATACAGTAAAAATGAATTATTTGAAATCCTGCTTACGAGGGGAAGCCAAAACCGTAGTAACACATTTGCTATCGGGCTCATCATCCAACTATAATGTAGCATGGGAATTAATCGTGAGACGCTATGACAACAAGAGAAAGTTGTTTACTGACCGTCTGGAGCAGCTGCTGGAGCTTCCTGTGCTGTTGGCAGGTTCAGAAAACGAGGTTAAAGAGTTTCTGGATACGATAAACGAATGTGTATTTATCATCAAAGATAAAGGCGCAGTTGGAGATAGCGCTGATTCTATATTAGCGCACGTTATTCTAAGGAAGTTTGACAGGCTTACGCTACAACAGTATGAGCAGCATACGAAAAAAGCTAGAGAAGTTCAGATTCTAGCAGATGTAATCGCGTTTATCGCTTTATTACACAACTCTTTAAGTTCGATTCATCAAAATACGAAGCAAAGATCATTGCCGCAAAGAAAGGTTTTTTCTACAGATATACATCAGTGCCAGTTTTGCAACACTTCGGGACATTCAGTGTTGAAATGTCTAAAATTTAAAGCTCCAAGTGTGGACAAAAGGGTGGAATACGCTAAGAAAAGTCAGTTGTGCTTCAGATGTCTTCTCCATCCTTTTCAAAAAAGGTGCACCAGGGATTGGAGTTGCCAGTTCTGTAAGAAATCATCGCATCACATTTTATTGCATGAAGACAAAACGAACCCCCATCGGGAGAATGTATCATCGAATTTGGCGCAAGAATTAAAAACTAAAGGTACATTCTTAGCTACAGCACTGGTAAAGATTGAAGCAGCAAATGGTCAGTACATTCATATCTGAGGAGGCTGCACAATTATTAAGACTTCCAAGGTTTAAATCTACAACGGAGATCACTGGGATATCTGCAACCAGTGTTGGAGTGTCTAAAAGCAAGATTCAGGTCAAAATAAGGCCACGATTTTTAAGTGATTTTGCGGTAGATGTAAAGGCGTTGAGGTTGCCGAAACTTCATAAAACTCTACCGAATGAATTATTCTCCACCAACCAAGAAGATTGGGAGAACTGCGTGCTAACAGATCCGTCGTTTAATCAACCAAGCCGAGTCGATATCATAATTGGAGCAGATATATATCCAGACATCTTAGAAGAAGGCATTAAAATGGTTAATGGCAAATTGAGTCAACGGACGAAGCTTGGGTGGATCGTCTCAGGCACAATCAAGCGATCTTGCAGTCAATCCACAGTGGCTGCTACTACAACGATCAATTTGGAGGACCTGGACTGATTTTGGGAACTTGAAGCAGCCGATGATAACCAAGATGCCGATGACTTAAAATGTGAAGAAACTTATCAAAAAACAACAAAGATTGATAGCAGCGGTAGATTCATAGTGTCGATTCCCTTTACAAAATCAAAGGAACTTGGTAATTCACGAAAGCAAGCTGTTGCACGTCTCTTGTCAATGGAGAAACGCTTTGAGAACAATAAATTTTTGAGAATATAGTATTCAGCCTTCATGAAAGAGTATCTGGAGATGGGACATATGAGAGCAGTATACGACATTAATATGGGGCGTTACTATTTACCACATCAGGCGGTGACTCGAGAGTCCAGTTTAACTACAAAATGAAGAGTAGTTTTCGACGCTTCTGCTAAAACTACAAATGGTCTCAGCTTAAATGATATTATGTTGGTTGGACCACGTCTTCAAAAGGACATATTCGACATTATCTTGAAATGGAGAATCTGGAAGTACGTGATGACTGCTGACGTTGAAAAAATGCATCGTCAAATAAAGATTGACGAAAATGATAAAAACTATCATCGCATATTGTGGAGAGAAAATGAGTCAGAACCAATCAAAGAGTTCAAACTTACAACAGTAACTTACGGAACAGCTGCAGCACCGTATTTGACTGTGAGCACTCTTCAACAAATAGCAACCACATACTGCAGTGATGACAGCGAGTTGTGCACCATAATTAAAGATGACTTTTATATGGACGACCTAATGACAGGAGCACATACAACTGATAGCTGCCGAAAAATCTACATGAACCTAAATGATGTAATGGGAAAGGCGAAATTTCATTTGAGAAAATGGCTGTCGAATGATATGAAGTTGATGCGAAAGTTCTGCAATTCGAAAGTGAATGATGTTATCCAAATCCAAGACAACGACACTGTGAAAACTTTGGGTCTACATTGGGATCCAAGAACGGACAGCTTCGGATTCAAAGTTAAAATGTTTACCATTAAAAAGGTAACTCAGAGGACGGTGCTATCGCACTTAGCCAAAATTTAAGACCCAATGGGTTGGGTCGCTCCTGTGACAGTGATTGGAAAACTGCACATGCAAAAGTTGTGGCTTACCGGCAAGAATTGGGAGGAAAGCGATGTAGTGGAGGAAAGTGATGTGGACGTAGTATTGTGTAGTAAGTTTATTTCTCAAATCATATTGAATCGTATTGTATCTAATGCAATATTTGGTTTTCCATACATTTTGCAGATATTTTTCAAAAAGAAGGGCGGATGGCCTTCGAAAAGAAGGAAGTGGAACGCAGTCTCAACCGTTCGAAGCAGCGCAAATTTTACAACAACAAAACGGCACAAAAAGAAAACCAAAAGTAGTTCAAATACAATAATAATGAAGTGATAACTTTTATTTTTGTATACAATTTCTTTTAGAACAAAAAACGTATTTTGCCTTTTAGCCCTAGATGGCATTTGAATTGTTTTTTTTTTTTTATTTAATATTATAATGAATTTTAAGTTTATAAAATAAATATGTACTGAACTGAACTGAAATATATGTGATTTAAAATAAAAGAAAAGCAAACTGTACTTCATTGGGTAGATATAACTGCTTTATACAGCAGCAATAACACGACAATTGTATTAGTGCTAACCAATATTTGCCTTACATCTAACCTGATTGTTCTAGTTAGATATAACCGAATTTTAGACTAGTAATAACTACTACGTTGGTTGTATCTAACCGGATTTTTAGTCCGGTCACACCGTATTTTAGGTCACGTCTATCATAAAAAAAATTGTTAATATAACTAGTTACTAACCGGTTAGTTATGACATGAATGAGCGAGTGCAATATACTTTCATCATATTATGATATTCGTGTAAAAGAAACGGATACAAGATCTCTCAAAAATCGCAATTCAGGTAGAATTGTAATTTTGCTCTTCACATTCTAATAGAAACTCTCCCATATATTGAGACTGAAATTTCCGTTTCGAATTTCGGTTATATGACCGGTCATATAACCGGTAGTGTTCTTACAGGGTTAATTAATAAAGAGACGTCCCTGCAAGAACACTACCGGTTATTTAACCAATTATTTAACCAGTATTGCTGTCGGAAAGTTTAGTTACTGCTCAGAACAAAGTTTCAGTTACTCTGGGAAGAGCCGTGTGAAAAAAATGACTGAAACTCATGTATACGTGTGATATGGCATCCCCTTCTAACGCAATGATTTTTATATTAATTTTCCAATATCATTGAAATATAGTGTTCTCGTTCACTCTAGTTCAAACCGGTTAAATAACTTATCTTTTTAGGTTAGGAATAACGTAAATAAGCTTAAAAAAGTGGTTAGATTTAACGAATAATTTGGTTATTTCCGACATAACAACCACTTAGGTCTAACCTAAAAACCAGTTAAATATAACCGTTAAGTACCACGTAATTTTTAGATATATCTAACGGAATTCCATAAAATCTAAATACTAATTTTTGTTGTCTTAACACATTTTATAATTTTTTATTAATTTCATAGTTTTATATTGAGAGTATTTATATTAATTTTTATATGTACTTTCTATATTTTTAATTTGTTATGCAACTTTCGCTGCTTTCCTCGGTTGTGACTAGGTTCCACTGCCTTTTTAATGCTTTTTTCGAAATTCATTCGTCCTTGGCTTTTGAAGACATCTATATGACATATAAAAAATTAACATTTATCAATACGCCCACAATGAAACATCTGTGTTAACAACTTACCACAGAGGAATTCATCGACTATACGAAGTTTCGAAAGCGCCCGCTTCTCCCAGCAGCCGTTCCAGTTGAACAGCGCCTACAACGCGTCCGTGAAGACTTTGGGAAGAGCATCCGCAGCATTTTGCGAAATACCTTTGATTTTATGTAGGTGTTTCGCCTAATTGGGGAATCAAGAATTAGATGAATTATAACCCATTCAAACTTGCTGTCATGAGGTGCAACCGATGAAGAACTGAATCGCCTGGAACTCTACTTATTTTCTTCGGGGGGGTGCAAGATGGTGAATGGTGTCCACCTGTACTGGACCTTAATCAACAGGCGTTTTCTTTATTATATATTATGCACTCATCTTTTAGAATCGCTTTTTTTACCAATTTGATTATTTTTTCTGGTTGAAAATTATTTTTTGACACTTTTACTTGTTTTTTTTACGATTGATGTACAAATTTTGACTTTCAATACTTTCTGAACCGATTTTCGAAAAAACTAACCGGTACTCGATGCTATGAAATTTAATTTTAATATATTTGTCAAATAGAATTTATTTAAAAAAAAACTGAGAAATATGTTAAATAGTTTAAAATATATGAAAACAACTTTGGCAGCATTAATTTATATTAAAATCATTTTTTTTTTCCAAATACTAAAAAAACTATTAGCTTCAAATGCGAGCACCCAAACTGTTTTAAAATATATTCAAAGTATTCTATATATGAAATATTTTATGTATAATATTTGTTACTGAAGAAAAACTATTAGCATATTTGGAATCAGCATATGTAGGGCTTTGTAAAATTGTAAAATCTAAGACACCATAATAAGCTACTGAATTCCTATTAATTTTGGTTTTGTTTAAACTTATTTTTTAAGTTTTTTACTGCACTGTTATGTAAATATTACAAAAAATAATTTTTGTTTGAATATATTCTTTGTTGTTATTTCAATTTTTGGGATTAGCAAATAGTTACTCTTCTGTGAAAGAGGCCCCAGATCATTATTCAAAATAACACATACAAAATGTACATTTGATGTAAATTGATGTAAATTGAAAAATTGTGCAAAACCTAGCATTTTTTGTGTACATTTTACATATACAATGTTTTAATATTTCATTAAATTTACACATGTAATATTTATATGTGTGATTAAATTTACACATGCAGGTTGTAATATTCTTACGTGTGTTAATCTACTACTTTTGGAGGCAACTGATTTCACTGTGCGACAAAAGACCACTTTTTTTCTCGGGCATGAGTTTTTTAAATGGAATAGATAGAGTGTATCTCAAATAACAATATAAATTCGGGTTTTTGCTGGGTTAGCGAAATTTAGGTAAAACAATCGAAAAACTATGATGAAGTTGTTCAATTTTAGTTGTTTGGAAAGGTAATAAACCGTAGTATTTACGAAAATATTGAAAATTTCAAACCGATAGCTGTATTTGCTTTTAATATAAATTTAAATTCCAATAAAAGTATTTGCATTTTACTTTTATTCGCAAAAGTTGGCTATCGCTATAGATGTGACGTATGTGAAAATGCGTTCATAGATAAATCGAGCCTGTATAAACACCGTATGGAGCACAGTGGTTTGCCGCTGAGATGCGCACTGTGTGCAAAATGATTTGAGCAAAAATCACAGTATGCAAGTAGCACTTTAAGTTAAATCATTGTTATCATTTTTAATTGTATTTCCCTCGTCAGCATGCGTCGTCATATAGGTGGCGTTCACAAAGTTGAGGATATTGTGGAAATGGACAAACTCATCATCAAGGTGAAAACGAAAAGGGAATACAAACGTCGCATAGTAGAAGTATCCTGAGCATCACCCATACTTGTGCTAACCTGATGACCACTCAATTTTTTTAACAATTTTATTTAAAATTAAATCATTGAAAAAAAGTTAAAAGAAAATTTACCACAGACCCTAAAGTTACGGTCTGATTAGGCAAATATTTGCCCTCAGATATTTTTAAAATTTTTAGTATTTTATTTTTCTGATTGTTGTTTTCCAGTATTTGAGCAAATATTTGCCTAATCTGACCGTAGCTTTACGATCTTTTGCATGCGATGTGTAGTATGCGAGAATTCTTCGCTAACAATGGGTAACAATGACCAACACCCGTTAAATTAAAAAGTTAATTTCATTGAAAAGTTAACTTCGTTAAATCAAATAGTTGAATTTTCTATAGAAAACAAAACAAAAATTTTTTTTTGACAAAAAACATAAAACAAAACATTTTAACTACATTCAATTGACAGACCCTTATTTCGATTGGTTTCAGCCTTCTATATGCAAATGTGCTTTAAAAAAATGGTACAAATTTAATTGTTTTGTGAAATAAATTAAATGTATCAGTTCAAAAATAGTATGAATTTCTACATTTTTTTTTACATTTAATAATAAAAAAATTTGTTTGTTTCAAAGGTAACTTATGCTAGTTAATTGAAGAAATTTAACTAAACTAAATGAAAAAGTTAATGGTTTTCGAAATTAACTGAAACGTTAAAAGTTAGCCAAAAATTGAACTTCGTTAATTATACCCCACACACACTGTGGCAGGGTATACTAACTTTGTCACAACGTTTGTAACGCCCATAAGGAGGCGTGTCCGGTATGGAAAAGTATATATATTCATGATCAGCATCACCTCCTGAGTCGATTTAGCGATGTCCGTCTGTCTGTCCGTCCGTCGACTTGAAACTTTGGGTACATGTTTTTCTCATGAATACTGAGATCAAGTTCGAGAATCAGCCAAATCGGATAAAAACTGGGCGTGGCTCCCATACAACGAAAAAAAAGGTAAACATTTTTCAAATCTTTTTTAACTTGCTTTGGGCGGACTAATGTATGGTCGCGAAATTATTTTTAAAAAATCAAAGTAGCCTGCCGCGATCAACGGTAAATATAGCGGTACTATGTTGCTACACATTTTAAGTTTAGACATAGCAGCTACTTAATCAGTGCAAAAGTTTCTGTTTAAGTGATTAGATCTAAAAATGTCATCAATTAAAAAAAAAGTACGCGATAACATTATTGACATTTATATTCAAAATAAAGAATGTTCATATGCGGAAATTGGCAGAAAAGCCGGAACCTCAAGAGCGACTGCTAGAAATGTAATAATTTAGTTTATTAATGAAAAAACAACAGAAAATAAAAAAGGTGCTGGTCGAAAAGTGGGGTTCAAGGACCCAAAATTGGTGAAAAAAGTCATTGCCTACTGGAAGCGGCGACCGAACTTATCTGAACGCGATTTGGCAAAAATCTTTAATATAGCGAAGACAACTGTTCATAAAATCAAAGTGAGAAGTTCCTTAAAAACGTATAAAACCCAAATAGTGCCTAACCGAAATGACGAAGTCAACAAAAGGGCTAAAACTAGAGCACGCAAACTTCATGATGAAATTTTGAACGGATTCAAAGGTTGCATTTTAATGGACGACGAAACCTACGTTAAAGCTGACTTCAACCAAATTCCTGGTCAAAGTTTTTATGTTGCGCATACTAGAGGTGGTGTAGAAAAACACAGTGTAATGTACATACATACTATGTATGTACAATTATATTATAGTTTGTATAAGTAAATAAAAAAAAGAGTAAAAAACAAGTTTTTTTAAATATAAGCCTTTAACCGACTAAAAAGCAGAAAATAAAATGTTTTGAAATTAGCAACTTCGATTTAAAATTAAGGGTTTTTGGGTACTTTCCTCCGAATATCATTGCAGATTTTAAAGTCGCCAAAAACCCTTTATTTTAAATCGAAATTGCTGAAATTAATTTAAAGAAAATTTATTTTCTGCTTTTTAGTCGGTTAAAGGGTTATATTTTAAAAAACTTGGCGCATATTCATAGTCAAATTTAGTAGCTGCTAAACTTTAGAACCAGCTTAGTAGCTGCCAGTTCAGTGTATTATCTGTCAACTTAGTAGATTACTAAAGTTAAGTTGGAGCTTAATTTGACTTTGAATATGGGCCCTTGTTTTTTACTCTTTTTTTATTTTCCTCTTTTTTTGTTTTAAAAAAAAAATGTTTTTCTCCCCCTTTTTTTTCCTCTTTTTTACTCTTTTTCCCGAAAAATTTCAGCCTTGTAGCTTACAAAATACGAAAGTTAGGTCTTTAAATCGGCTCCATCCCGCTCCCCTTGGCCCCCACACCCCCCTTCCAAAGGGTACAAAATTTAATTTTGTCAATAAGAACTCACCTACCAAGTTTCATCATTGTAGCTTGAAGGAATTGGAAGTTATGCCATGTTTAAAAAAAAGGGGTTTGAGTCCCCCCACGGTCCCCTACGCCTCTGATGGACCCCAAAATATAATAGAATGCATTGTTCTATCAGTGTTCCAAATTTCAGCTCTCTACCTCATGTGGAAGTGTATGAAAAAGCTCGCCGCAGATTTGAGGATATATATATATAGTCCACCCAAAGCAAGTTAATATAAGGGTTATAAAAAAGCGAGAAACATAGTCGTAAATGCACAGAGCGAAAGCAGTGTTGTTCTAATAAAACTGTGTGTTAGGGCATTTTTAATGTCATGAAATGTTACCTCTTATATCCTAGCTACAGTGGTATTTATAAGTATTAAGTTGCTGACAACAGTAAATTCTATGTTCTTCACCAAAGACAAAGAAGATGATGAAATGGAGAAACGTTGTTGTGAAATTCAAGGTTTCTGGAAGCATCTCCTTATTATACCCCCACACTCACTGTGGCAAGGTATACTAACTTTGACACAACGTTTGTAACGCCCATAAGGAGGCGTGTCCGGTATGAAAAAGTATATATCGCTGTCCTAATTTGTAAAGCCCTAACACGCATTTTTAAAATTGTTCAGGAGAAGCAAAAAACGTTTCAAAGGCGTAAATTTCGGATCTTTTTTTCAATATTTTGAAATTAGGCTAAAAGAACAATAATAAAAATGATTCTAAAAAAAATAATTTAAAGTAATATTTTTAGTAATTTTTTGTGGGTTATGTCTTTTTATCAGGGTTGGCAACCGAATCGAATAAAGGTTTCGGTTTTACTCCCACTTGCCAATCGGTTTTGGTTATCGGTTTCGCTCCTTGATTTTGAAAAGGTTTCGGTTGGTTGGAGCGATTGAAAAGGTTTCGGTTTAGGTTTTAAAAGGTTTCTAGATGGCCCAATATTATGAAATTTTATATCAATTCAATATAAATCAAGGATGCTGAATCTAACTACATTTACCGAATTTCCTTATCTAATCGCATTTTCACACAAATTTCTGCTTAAATTTTTAGTTTTCATACCCTACACAACGTTTGAAACGTCCATAAGGACGCATGTCCGGTATGGATAAGTATATATATTCATGATCAGCATCGAAAACAGATTTAGCCATATCCCCGTCTTTCTGTCACCATACAGGCTGGAATGTTTTTTTTTCGAGACATCGATGTGAAACTTTGGGTTTACGTTTTTATCTCCGAATTGAGATCAAGTTCGAGAATCAGCTAAATCGGACGAAAAAGGCTGCCATATAAAACTACGAAAAAATAGCGAAAATTTTCCAGGTCTTTTCAAAAACCATAAAAATGCTTGCGCACACAGAGGCGTTATTCGTGCCGCAGGCGGTTTCGAAATTAATTTTGTCACAAATAATTGTTTTTTTTTTTAAATATAGCGTTTTTTATACAGTTTGTTTCCATAGCAATACAATAAATAGCAAACACAAAAAGACAGTTTCAAAACCAATTCGAATCAGTTTGAAAATAAACCTTTTGACTGTTTCCATAGTAGTCTAATAAATAACAAACAAAATAGTCATTTTCAGAACCATTTCAGTCAGACTTTTTGATTGTTTCCATAGCAATATAATAAATAACAAACAAAATCTACTGCGGTGAAATCGCTGCCTGTGTGAGTCACTTTGCGTTTTCGAAGCTAGATTTTTTAAATATGGAAATGGTTCTGAAATTATATAGCGAATATCGCCTCTGTGTGCGCCGGCCTTATAAAAAGATTTATTGAATATTTAAAAAAAATATTTACTACATATTAAAAATATATGAAATAAATAAATGAAATACGATGAATTTTCTCTTAGGAAAAAAAACTTCAAGTCAATTTTGTGTACGAAAACCTTTTGAAAACCGATTAAAAACCCGTAACCTTTTCAATTGGTTTTGGTTGAACCCATTCAATCGGTTACGACGAATCGGTTTCGGTTTAGGTTTCGCTCCCTAAAATTAATCGGTTTCATTCGGTTTCGGTTTCGGTTACGGTTTCGGTTGCCAACCCTGCTTTTTATATATCATTTTATGAAAAATATTTTATGTTAGGACTCTTTCTTTACAAGTGGAATACGTAGAGGTAACTACAATATATAGTATATTGAATCCAAATTTTAGTGTACTGTAAAGTAGATGAGATAATCCCTATATATATTATAAAACTGATTGTGTGTCTGTCTGTCTGTTTGTCCGAATATCACGGCTAAACGGCTGTACCGATTCTCTTGAAACTTTCAGGATAAATTCTATAGGTATCGACACGTAATGTGCGGTTGGTATTGGACAAAGGGGCGTGGCACCTCCCATACAACACAAAATATGTCTACAAGGTAATTTAGTAACTATTGAATTGAATTTGAATTTAATATTCAATAATAAAGACGAAATTTAGCACGAAGTTGCATAAAAACTTTTCCAACCTTTATGCCAAATATGAGCATAATTGGACAAGGGGCGTCGCACCGCCCACACAACACGTAACCCAAATAACAGCTTATAAGGCAACGATTGAATATATTCTAATGAAATTTAGCATGGAGTTGTACAGTATGTTTTCCCAGCTATGTGTCGAATATGGGAATATTTATACAAAGGGGCGTGGCACCTCCCACACAACACATAACTTAAATACCAGCTAATTAACCAACTAATGATATATTTTAGTGAAATTTGGAATGGAGTTGTACTGCTATGTGTCGAATATGGGAATAATTGGACAAGGGGCGTGGCACCGCCCATTCAATTTTCTACCCCATATCACGGTTAAACGGCTTTACTGATTTTATTGAAATTTTAAGGTAAAATTGTGTTAGTAATGGAATTTGCAATAGGACATAAGAGGTTGGATTTGGACAACGGGGCGTGGCACCTCCCATACAACTAAAAATATTATTAAAATGTAACTTACTAACTATCGAATATTAAGTGGTCCATGCCACCAACTGCGCCCTTGCACATTTTTTGAGTGAATCATAACGGGTTTGATTACAGCTGCAGCCAAGACCGTCCTTGGCCATTGGGTGAATCATGACTGGTGGGATTACAGCTGCCACCAAGGGAGTCCTTGGTCATATTTTGGATCAAACATGCCGGGTCGGATTACAGAAGCCACCAAGCGCGTCCTTGGACATTTTTTGGATGAACCATGCCATGTGGGATTACAGCTGCCACTAAAAGCGTCCTTGGGCATTTTTGGGTTAACCATGCCGGGTGGGATTACAGCTGCCACCAAGCGCGTCCTTGGACATTTTTTGGGTGAACCATGCCGGGTGGGATTACAGAAACCACAAATTTTTTGGATGAATAATACCGGGTGGGATTACATCTGCCACCAAGTACTTCCTTGGTAATTTTTTGGGTGAATCATACCGGGTAGGATTACAGCTGCCACCAAGTGCGTCCTTGAATATTTTTTGGGTGAACCATGCCGAGTGGGATTACAGCTGCCACCAAGTGTTTCCTTGGACTTTTTTTTGGGTGAATCATACCGAGTGGGATTACAGCTGCCGCCAAGTACTTCATTGGTAATTTTTTGGGTGAATCATACTGTGTGTGAATACAGCTGCTACCAAGGGCGTCCTTGGCCATTTTTTTTTGTGAATCATGACTGGTGGGATTACAACTGGCACCAAGTTTCACGGGGGGAATTAACAGCGTAAATTGAAGTTGGTGCAAATGCCTATATATATTTATTTTAAAATTTTATACAGCCCGTGCAACGCCGGGTATGTAACAGCTAGTTATTAAATAAAATAAATTAATACTAAATATTAAGTAATAAATAGTTATAGAAATAATGACAATCGGATGATAGCATCGGATGTGTGGTATATTTTCCTTCTATCCAATTTATATCTGATTTTTCTTTCAAACCAAGAGTAGGATTACATTTTAGGAGATACATCCCCGTTAGTGTTCACGATGGAAAGATGAAAGATTGACCTAGGCTTTTTTGACTTCTTTTGGTTTCAAACACTTTTCAAAACAAAAAGTTTAACAATATATTTTTGAAAGAAATTTTAAATTGACCAACCACTCCTTTGGAGCACTTTTAGTTGCGATATTGTCTAGGGCTTTTCTAATTTCAAAAAATATTTGCGTGATGATAGGGCATTTACAAAACCTTTAATAAAAACGTAGGTTTTCGATGAATCGGTAGAGATGCAGTTGAACATGCTTAATCATAATCCATCAAAAAGTAGATTTTGAAAAAAGTGCGTGTTAGGGCCTTTACAAATTAGGACAGCGATATGTAAATTAGAGTAGACCGTATTTTGGGAAAATTCACTTTTTTTTCGCACCCAAAACCATGGATGATGTAAAAAAATATTTTAAAAATTTGAGCCGATCGGTCAACGGGAAGGCGTGGCACATCGCACCTGAAAGTTTCATTAGTTTTATGGGTACACTGGTTGCATACCGTCCATGTTCCTAATGTACATGTACAGAGTATAATATAATCCTTTGAATTTGTTTTTGAATGTATTGTACTAAAATATTGCTTATTGTCATGCTGACAGATTGCAAAAAAAATTATAATTAAAAAAAAAATGGGTATGGGCGAGCCAAAAAATCAAACTCAAAATTTTAAAAAACTTTATTTGCAGTCTGTAGTTTTTTGCTATACAAATTCGAATCTTAAAAAAAATTCGTGAAAGAAAGTGTTACCCATATAGAACAATAATAGTTATTTTATTGCTATCCATTTTCTATGAATGTGGAGTGTAGGCAGCGTAAAATTTTGTGGACAAAAACACATGAAATATATTTTTTATATAAAATTTTACGCTTCTGCGCCTTTTTAAATTTAATTTTTCGAAAAATCCTGTTTTCTGTTAATAATTAATATTTAAAAAAAATATCTGTGTCGGTACTATATACAAAAAAAAAGGCGGTAGACTTCTGCGTCGTTGAATTTGTTTTTTTTTCATTTGAAAACAAAAGAAACATATTAAACACAAAAATAAATTTCAAAAATGCAAGATTGCATGTTAATAAATATTTGCTTGAGCGCATAACCGACACAAGCTATTATTTTCAAAAATTAGTATTACAAATGCAGTATTACAAGCAAAAAAACTCGGTTTGGCTCAGCTCAAGCTGCTTCTATAAGGCAAAACATTCATAACACGATTGAAAATTCTTCTTTCTTTGAATCCCAACGATTCAAAAGACGATGCGTGAATGGTAAATTGCCCAAGTTGGTGAACATTCAAATTTAACCAACAATTGCGGTAAAAGAACATACAATTTCTGTAAAACAACAATTATTTTCGGTTATTTCAACTATTTTTTTTTACTATTTTTTGTCGGTTACAACTGCCGACGAGCTCGGTAAAAATTTACAATTTTCATACATTTTGAAATTCTGTACGTCACCCACTTTTTTCGGTTAATTTTACCTACCATTTTTTTTTCTGTGTACTCTATGAGAAACTGCGGAGTTTATTGAGCACGCTACCCAATTTTGTGTATTTCTTTTAATTGCGTCAGTGGATCATTTTACAGAGTAAGCTCTTAATTGCGTCAGTGAAACCATTAACCGAGTATCGCATTATTGCTTTTTTCGGTTAATTGCAACAAAAGTTGTGCATTTTTGTCGACTCAATTAAGCGGAAATAACTGTATAAGGGGTATCATTTTTGTGAAACTTAAAAAAACGAAAATGAATTGATCGCGATTCTACCCCGATGTGCGTCTTCGGGAGCTGATGTAATCCTACCCGACATCCAACAAAAAAGGCTAAAGTCAGAGTCACAAAAAGGTTCACAACAAAACGTGAAACATTTGTTCAGATCAAAACGGGGCATATCCAAATTAAGAATTTTTCTACCATGGACATGCGTAGTAATTGTATTGGGAAATATGTGTTAATTAATGTAAAACATGACAAACCAATAACTGCATAATGTTATAAAGTTACAGGTATGCGGTAAAGGGGCGTAAACCAACTTTCTCAATTTTCCACAAATTTTGAAAAATGGATATGTCATGTTTTGAAATTAGAAGTCGGAACCAAAAAAAGTACCGGTATCGGTATCAGTTCCGGTTCTCAGTTCCAAAAAAGTTCGATTTCGGTTACCAGATTTTACAAAATATCGGTTTCGGTTCCATGAATTTAAAAGGTGTCTGTTTCCGTTCCAAAACCGGCTCTTGGCGGTCCCTGGTTCACTCTCTAGTTTTTCTTACCTGTGACCTCAATTGAATAATTTCTGTAATGTTTGGAATGCGCCATTTAATTTTGTATATTAAAAGTGTCATCTCATTCGGAAAATTGTGCAGGTTATTAAATTAAACTCGTAACTGTATAAACGATTTTTATATGGCGTTTGTGACAATTTTGGTTATTATGTCTTTGTTAGGGTTTAAATGATATTCAATTGAATAGAAAACTACTGATTTGCATTTCATTCACGCACGCTTAACCTGGCAGAGTCGCAGCAATCACTAACACCGCACCTACTGGTGTTTAGCTTGGTTTCTAGCTCTCAAGAAACGATTTAAGCGAAATTTTGCTAAGTTTCTTGAGTATTTTTTGACAGATGACAAAGCTAAAATTTGTGTTGAGTTTTTGGGTTTTGGAGCATTGCTGCTATTCCTCATCCATTTT
>OX596014.1:10727841-10860788 GCA_951394025.1 Heteromyza rotundicornis | reverse complement strand
TTTTTGGGTGGACGACCACGTTTCCGATTGAAAAACCCATCAATCGATGTAATTTGAATCGGATTTGTCATTGTATCATCAACATTTGACGATTGGCGAAATAATGAAGTAGCTGCTACAATATCACTAATACGATTATATGGATGTAATGTGACAGCTTGATGTTCGTCCATTGCATGATTTTCCACTGATTTTGCAGCATGCGTTTTTGCTGCTCTAATAGTTTTTGTAAATACGCCACAGAGCTAACCACATCATATTTCGGAGTTGCTGCAGGTTGCGCTTGTGCTGAAGTAAAGATGACGCTGCTGACGCATATTTGCTTCTCTCTTTCGTTATGTTTGTCATTAATGTCGTCCTTATTAGTTTTCATTTGATTGTCGGTACTTAAAGATTCAATTTCGTGGAGCCGTTGATGTAATTTCCTATTGATAAAACATATTTAAAGCTCAAAATTTGACAATAGTCTTTATGATTTAGGTGATGGCGAAGAGCTTCAACTTATTAAAGGAAGTCCTGGTGAATTTATTTCAATGAAATTTTAGATATAGGGTAGGGGGTTGACGGAAGCTAATAAAACATTTTTATTATAGCTTAAATAAAAAAAAATTATAATTATATATATTATGTATATTATGTATATTAAAATAAGTAGTTAAGTATTCATTTTGCTTATTTCTTAAAAACCTCAAATGATGGTGAAAGACTGAGAACGCCATTGTGTTTAGAATGGTCCATTTATATTTAAAAACTATACGAGAATATAGATGTAGTGAACACTTCGTAATGGAACAAATTTTATACTTGACTAAAAATAGTGTTTTACTCATCCCGATGTGCTAGAAGATTGAAATTTGTTCTGAAACTATAAGCAAAAATGGTTTTGAAAATTATGTTTGACACTTCCCGTAAAAGTTGAAAATTTTACATGAAGGTTCTTGGGCTGGGTCTAATGATGAGAAAAGTCTCAAACTTTAAAAAATGGGAGTGATTTGCGACATATAAAGGCCTGCGCACACAGAGGCGTTATACGTACCGCAGGCGGTTTCGAAATAAATTTTGTCAAAAATCATTGTATTTTCGAAAATAGAGCGTTTTTTTACAGTCTGTTTCCATAGCAATACAATAAATAACAAAAAGCCAGTTTCAGAACCATTTCAAATGAGTTTGGAAATAAACTTTTTTACTGTATCCATAGTAAAAAATAAATAACAAACAAAATAGTCAGTTTCAAAACCATTTCAAACAGACTTTTTGGGTGTTTTCCATATCAATATAATAAATAACAAACAAAATCTACTGCTGCGAAATCGCTGCCTGTGTGAGGCATTTTGCGTTTTCGAAGCTAGATTTTTTAAATATCGAAATGGTTCTGAAATAAGATAGCGAATATCGCCTCTGTGTGCGCAGGCCTTAACACTTGTTTCTAGTCTAGCGTGATGAGTTTATATCCGATTGTAAAAAGTTTACATGTTTTTTAAAGGTATGTTTTTCCTCTATTAAAAACATTTTTAACATTTAAGATTCAATAAAAATTTTGACGAATTATTATGTGAATGAGAAAAATGCATAAATGCGATTTAAACGGTTTTAAGAACTGATCCAGAAAAACTGTGAGACACGGGTACTCTACGGTACTAAAAAAGTGAAAAGTAACATATAATAATGTTTTGAAAGCACCAACTATGTCAATGCAATCGAACGGAACACTATAAACATATGATTAAATTTTGAAATGAACTTAATACCGAAAATCGGTATTTTATTGATTGTTTTTCGATATTTTATGTTTATTTTATTCATCATTTTTCGATATTTTATCGAAAATTTATCGATTATTTATCGATAATTTATCGATTTTTTATCGATAATTTATCAATTTTTTAGCGATAATTTATCTATTTTTTATCGATAATTTTTCGTTAATTTATCGATAATTTTTCGATAATATATCGATAATTTATCAATAGTTTTTGGATAATTTATCGATTTTTTATCGATAATTTATAGATATTTTATCAATAATTTTCCAATATTTATCGATAATTTTAGTTTCCTGATCCAATTAAAAATTTTGTTCCAATTCCATTTTGTTCGGGTCCAATTCCATTTCGTTCCAGTTTCATTCCCATTACCCAAAATAATACATAATAATGGCTGCCATTTTGTATGGGAGGTAGGCGTAGTTCTCATACATTATTGCCCATTTTCAATACCGTCCAATCATTCGCCAAAATAAGAGGAATCCCAAAATTTGGGGTCGCTAGCTCAAAAGCTACGACAGGTATCGTGCGAAATGACAGACAGACGGACATGGACTAATCGACTCAGGAGGTGATGCTGATCAAGAATATATATACTTTTCCATACCGGACACGCCTCCTTATGTGCGTTACAAACGGTGTGCAGGGTATAAAAATCAGATAAAACTAGAGAGTGGACTATCTTCGGCTATACCGAAGCTGAAATACCCCCACACAGTAGGAAGAAGTACCTCGAACATAAAAAAATGTGGTCTCAAGACCCTATTTTGAGCCAATTATAGGTGGTTTTGGAGCCCGGGCCATGTCCAAAATCCATTTCTAAAAATTTCCAATCAAATCCACCAAAAAACAAATTGGTCTCAAGACCCCATTTAGACCCTTATATATGTAACTTCGGAACCTCGGACCATGTCAAAAATACGTTTCCGAACATTTCTAATCGAATACAACAATAAAAAAGACTTGAAAAATGTTTACCTTTTTTTCGGGAGCCACGCCCAGTTTTTATCCGATTTGGCTGATTCTCGAACTTGATCTCAGTATTCATGAGAAAAACATGTACCCAAAGTTTCAAGTCGATATCTCCAAAACTGCGACCGCTATCGTGCGGACGGACAGACGGACGGACAGACGGACATCGCTAAATCGACTCAGGAGGTGATGCTGATCAAGAATATATATACTTTTCCATACCGGACACGCCCTATGGGCGTTACACACGTTGTGTCAAAGTTAGTATACCCTGCCACAGTGAGTGTGGGGGTATAATGATGTGTGTGAAGTTTGGAGCCAATGGGATAAAGAAAAGTGGGCGCGGAATGCACTTCTTTTTCTCCATACAAAAATGAAAAACATTGTAAATAGTGCTCGGATTTTGATGACAATTCATATATTAGGTAATTTGGGGTCGCTGATCTCAAATATGAAGTCGGTTGAATAAACAACTGTTGGTTTTGCCATTAATTGCAATTCAAATCGAAATTTTCTTATTTTTTAAAATTGCCTGATAGCTGAAAGCAAGCTTTGATTTTAAAATTTTTTTTTCTTTAATAGATATGACGTATCTTATTCCACATGTTTTAACCTATTCCAAAAAAGTTGTATAGTTCTTTTATAAAGGCTCGTTCAGTAAATGCATATAATATTTTCATTATTATTTTTAAAAATAAAATCAAAGTTCATATTTTTTATACAAATTTTTTGTTTAGACAGAAAAAATTAAAAAAATGCATAGGTACAATAACTAAAAGAACCTTTATATGAAAACTATACAACTTTTTGGAATCGCTTAAAACATATGGAATAAGTCAGATCTATTAAAAAAAAAAAATAATGTTAAAATCAAAGCTTGCATGCAGCTACCAGGCAATTTTAAAAAATAAGAAAATTTCGATTTGAATTGCAATTATTGGCAAAACCAACAGTTGTTTATTCAAACCGACTTCATATTTTAGATCAGCGACCCCAAATTACCTAATATATGAATTGTCATCAAAATCCGAGCACTATTTACAATGTTTTTCATTTTTGTATGGGGAAAAATAAGTGCATTCCGCGCCGACTTTTCTTTTTCCGATTGGCACCAAACTTCACATAAGTCATTTTTAGATACAAAGGAACCAAACTGGCAGAATCGGACAGTTCCTAAGTTTTTGAACCGGTCTAGTGTACATACATATTTGCAAATCGGTACTCGCATTAAAAAGTATTTATTAGCTATTATTTTATATTGTTTCCATTTGTTTATGAAGAATGTACATTAAAACCGTTTTTAGACACTGCACTTTAAATTATTTCAATTCGTTTAACATTATAATTAACACATTTTTTTAAATTATTTAACATTTAAAATTAGATATTTTGATGGATTTTTTATTAAAGGTTTTGTAAAACTTTTGCGCTTTTCGTTATCGAAGACATAGACTAGCGTAGTCGCTCAAAATTCTTTGAATTCATCCAGGAGATGTTTTCTATCACTAGTTAGAAATTGCAAGTCGGCGACCCGGGCGTTTTTCGAAACCACTTGTGTGTAATAGAAGAATTCGATGTAATCGCTTTAACAATAAACTAGCAAGCAGTCAACCAACAAGCTTCAAGCACAACGTCGCAATGCCAAAAAAATGTATGTTGGTTTAAAATGCCGAGCCATGTATGTAAGCAAAAAACATTTCTTAATTGTCAGTTGTGAATGGTAATAAACCATAATCAAAACTACAAATCAAATTTGATATTCAAAAAATGTCACATTCGACAACCGAACTATTGGTTTGATCTAACCACACGCGACAAGTTCGATTCATGCCAATGCACAGTGGTCGCTGCCATAGGCCAAAAATAAAAAATCAAAGTCAAAAGTTTGGAAACTAATGTGTCATCACTATCTTCTACAAGATAGTGATTTTCAAAAAAGTTGTTTTTGTTGTATTATAACAGTACTCTTTAAGAATAACTTTAAAAGAGATGTATTTAATTAGTTGGTTCTTGCAATAAGATCAGTTTAAAAAATAGTAGGAGAATTATCTTCGGTCTAACAGAAGCTAAAATACCCTGCATATGCGAGTACGATACGTTCTGAGACCCTGTGTTAGTAACTTTATCGAAAATCGGTATTTTATTGAAAGTTTTTCGATATTTTATGGATATTTTATTCATAATTTTAGAATATTTTATAGAAATTTTTCGATTGGTTGTCGATAATTTCCATTTCCACTTCATTCCCGATCCATTTTACAATTTTGTTTCAATTCTATTTTGTTCCAGTTTTATTCCCATTTCGTTCCCAACATCATTTCCAATCAAATACAAGAAACGGCGTCCAAATTGGTTAAGTATTTCTCAAGATAAAGTAAAATAGTACAAATTTGGCGGCTATTTTGTATGAGAGATATGAGGATTTGTCGATATTTCTTCGATATTTAATGGATCATTTTTTAAAATTTTATCGATTTTTCGATAATTTATCAATTTTTTATCGATTTTTTATCGATAATTTATCGATTTTTTATTGATTTTTATCGATAATTTATCATTCGTGATTAGATACGAATGATTATAAAGAGGAATAATGTATGACTCTTTCCATGAATTCGGGAAATAACCTCTTTCAATACAGGCATTGAATATATTTGAAAGTGGAATGTATAAATTTTTCTGCATAAACTTTCAAAATACAGCTAGGAATATTATCTGGACCAGTACTACATATATAAATATTTCAACGATTTTAGGTGTTGTAAGACATCTTCCGATTCTATAACAGGATTGAAAATGGAATTATAAGTGGGGATGTTATATGGATATGATGTGTTGCCATAAGTATTATCAGAATATGTGGTTTTGAAGTCAGCAGACATATTTGAAATCTCAATAGGATTGTTGGACTCACGATCATTCCATTTCATTGTAGTTGGAAAACCAGTGTTTTTCCTTTTTGAATTTACAAAGTTATAAAAAGTTTTAGAATCGTATTTCATTTTGGATTTCAAATCGTTCAAATATTCTTCATAGCATTTTTTATTAAGTACTTGATATTTATGTCTCAGAGGCGAATATTTAGAATAATCTTGAAGGTTTAAAGTTCTTTTATATGTTTTAAATGCCCGAGTTTTCGAAGTTTTAAGATTTGATTTTTCTTTATAAACAAATCGCGAACTAAAGATTTATCCGGCCAAAAATTTTTATTAACAATTTCATCAAACAATTCTGCAGGCACAGATAATTTGAAAGATGAAATGTTTCTAGCGTATGAAAAGTTGAATTTAAAAGCATTTATATTATTACCGGTTTTATTGAGTTTAGAATCAATATAAAATATAATATCTTCAGTTAATGTGTCCGGTGCAAATCTGGACACGAAAATAGATTTTTTAGGTTGCACAACAACAAGCCTTTTTGGGGTTCTCGTTTCTTGTACTTCCCGCAAACAATCCTTTGGAGAAATAATATTTATGGAAGGACAAACATTTTTATCAATATTTGAGATTCCATTCATATTTTTCTCGGGAGCGTCATCTACCCTCGTTTCCAAATCCGCAGGATCAGGAGAATAAAATGTAACTGGTGAAGCAAACATATCGGAAAAGGGTTGAGTTGTTGGAGTTGAAATTGGCTTTGGGGCAGGTGGTAAAAGCCCAAAAGAAGTATTTTGTTTCGAAGCTGTTTCATCCAAACATTTATACTTCTGAAAGTTTATTTCATACTCCTGCAGTTTAGACTGATACATCATTAAATCTCTTTCGGGCTTGAAGTACCAATTTACAGATGTCAAGCTCTGTATCGCGGCAATCTTCGCAGGACCAACGAAGTCCTTGATTACCCTCGATCAGATCGACTACTCTACCAGATAGGGATGCACATTTGACGTGATAAAAGCCATCGCATAGCCAACAAGAGACCATGAGTTCGTTATCGACTTTAATGGCACACTTACGGAAAGAGCAAGTCATATTTAAATGCGAAATTTATAAAAAATAAAATAAAAAAGTGTAAAAAAAGTGTAAATTGTAACGAGACAAAATGTTGACTGGGAAAAGGCACTTTCAAATTATATTAAAAGAAGTGCCTGAAAGTATGCTCTAAAAATATGATCAGTCTTAGAATGTGGAATCTATACAGGGTGTAACAGTCGAGATTGGCCAAAAGTTAGGTATCGATTGGGGACCCAAAAATATGAAGAAAATGTTATGTGCACTTATGACGAATTCGCCACCCACTTCATTTTAAAAATCAGACAACTCTTTAACTTAATAATTTGTGTTCTCCTAATTTCACCAGATTAACATTAGCATATTTTGAAATAGAATTATTGCATGTGAAATTTTCTTTTTATTGATACCATGGTTTGTTATAGCATGATACTTAAAGATTTACTAATAATAGAAAATATTTTGTTAATTATCAAAAAAATTCGATATTAGAGAAAAAAAATTTGAAAATTGAAAATGTAATTTACTTTAAATTACGGAAAGAAAGAATTTTATTTGAAATATAAAAAAATCTCTTAAATTCAAATAGAAAAAAAATTGTTTATGATTTTTTTTTGTAAAAATGCATGAATTTAGTGTGTATTTAAGAAGCGTTTTCTTTTTTTTAAAACCCCGAAGTGTCATATTATAACAAACCATAGTATCAAAAAAAAGGAAATTTCACAAGCAATAATTATATTTAAAAAGAAAGTAGTGTAAATAGGGTGATAATAGAAGAAAAAAAATTATTTAAGTCAAACTTAGTTTTTAAAATTGAGAACATTACATTTTGAAACACAATAGCGCCTTACAAATGTAAATGTGAACTATACACAGTTTAAAAGGTAATTTTATAACCTTTCCGATGTGCCCAAGGGTGCATTTCTATCTTATATCGTTGAGAAGTTATTCACAAAAACCTGAAAACAAAAATTTGTATCATTGAAAAAGTTGTTTGATTTTTAAAATGAAGTGGGTGGGGAATTCGCCATAAGTGCACATAACATTTTCTTCATATTTTTGGGTCCCCAATCGATTCCTACCTTTTGGCCAATCTCGACTGTTACACCCTGTATAAAGCTGGTGGCACAAGAAATGTCAAAGTGGACAGTATAAGCAAAAACAAAAAAAACTTATTGTACTTAGCCAGAATTTAATTTATTTAATTTATTTAAAAGATCTTCAAAATAATTAACACGGTATAACTATAATTAATATTTAATTAATTAATATATATATTTGTCCACGTCTGTCTGTCTGTTTTTCTGTCTGTCTTTCTGTCTGTCTTTCTGTCTGTCCTTCTGTCTGTCTTTCTGTCTGTCTTTCTGTCTGTCTGTCTGTCTCTAACACTAACGGATTCAAAATTTACAACTTCACTTAAAAAATTTTTTTAAGTTGTTAACCTTTTTTTTTAATGTCAACCATTCTGGTGTTTTGTCCACACGACATTACGGTCGTGAGAAGGAACCATAGCCACTTATATATTCACACATATATTTTGTTTTTATAAATGTTAGTCGCCCTGGTGAGGTATCGAACATACAACGCAGCGATTGTAAGTGAGATGAAGTAGCGAACTAAGCCCCTTCTCACCAAAGCCACTAATGCTCATACAATACCGTTACCTAATATCGATTAACTTCATCCAGCCGCATGCAAAACGCTTTCATGTATATACATACACAAAACTTCATCTTTGATATATAAACAAAAATAGCTTCGACCTAAAGCTGCCACCTTTAAGAAAATAACACTGCCACAAGACTACCGTTGCCACCTAACACTATTTTCACCTATTACGGTGGTGTATTAGATTTTCATATTACACTTTCATATTACACTTTCCTATACACTGCATATATTCCCAGTACAACATTAAGGTCCGAACTAAGGCATTCAATCCCGGGATCCCGAATCCCGAAATCCCGGGATCCCGAACGTTTTCTAAATCCCGAAAACCCGGGATTTTGAGTCCGGAATCCCGGGATTCAAAAAATTTAGTTTTTATGCATTGTTTAAGATATTTTCGACGCTTTTCCACAAAAATACTGCAGTGCGTTTACTTTCAATCCAATTGGTAAACACAAAAAGCTCACTTTCGTAGACTTAGTGCTGCACACACAAAAAATTAAGACAATTTTTGCCAATAACAGTAACAAAACATTTTTATCGATCTGAATAAAATTTTTTCAAATTGAAACAATTTTTTTTATTCGACAAAAAGGTAGATATAATTAATAAAATCATTTTGTTGACCGTTTGAAGGTTGTACTTTTGAATAGATTCAGCGTGGCAAAAAAAATAATAAAGCAACTCAATTTAACACATAAATTATCAAACTTTTTCGACATAGTAATTTAAAATTAATAACTTTTTGTTTGACTTTATTTATTTTAAATTTGGTTTTGTTTAATGCAATATTTATTAAATATTATTTCTACGCTGAATTAAAATAAAATTAAGCTTAAAATATTGTTGCAACAGTTTTTTCTTTAATCCCGAAAATCCCGAACAAATCCCGGGATCCCAGGATTGTAATTTCAAATCCCGAAATCCCGGGATTTTCAAAAACACTTCGGGATTGAATGCCTTAGTCCGCACACATCAACGCGAAGTACCGCAGCCGCAGCGAAACTTACTCAAAAATGTTTCTTGCAAATGCGAAAATATATTTGTTTGAGGTGAGAAATTTTATAAAAACAAATAAAAATGTGAATCATTTATAAATTAAAACTAGCTGTTACATACCCGGCGTTGCACGGGTTGTATACAATTTTGAAATAAATATATAGAGGAATTTGCGACAATTTCAATGGCGCTCTAGTTGATGGTTTATTCCCCCCGTGAAACTTGGTGCCAGTTGTAATCCCACCCGGTAGGAATCACCCAAAAAAAGTCCAAGGACGCACTTGGTGGCAGCTGTAATCCCACCCGGTATAATTCAGCCAAAAAAAGTTCAAGGACGCACTTGGTGGCAGTTGTAATCCAACCCAGCATGATCCACCCAAAAAATGTCCAAGGACGCAATTGGTGGCAGTTGTTATCCCACCCGGTATGATTCACCCAAAAAATGTCCAAGGAAGCACTTGGTGGCAGGTTGTAATCCCACCCGGCATGAGCCACCCAAAAAATGTCCAAGGACGCACTTGGTGGCAGCTGTAATCCCACCCGGTATGATTCAGCCAAAAAAAGTCCAAGGACATAATTGGTGTCAGTTGTAATCCCAACCGGTATGATTCACCCAAAAAATGAGCAAGGGCGCAGTTGGTGGCATGGACCACTTAATATTCGATAGTTACTAAGTTACTTTTTAATAATATTTTTTGTTGTATGGGAGGTGCCACGCCCCGTTGTCCAAATCCAACCTCTTATGTCCTATTGCCGTGCATTAGCTGAAATTATTTTATAGCTGGCTGTGGTCAGTTGGGTAGTGTAGGGAAATGTCTATGTGTTTTGAAGATTTAAGCTTCTTCAAGCATGTAAAGGAATGGCGCTAGGCACCACAATTAATTGAGAATGTACAAGAACAGAGTTCCAATTCAATCTGGTTTTATTAGTGGCCAACGCGGCTCTTTTATATCTTTACTTATAACTGTTATACATTAGTTCTTAATCTATCCTACTTACTTACACTACAATAATATAATATACTTATGTTCTGCATTTCATTTGCACCCGTTGCCCTGAGTACGCTAATTTGGTCTTGACGAATGGTGTCGAAGGACGGTCACCGAAATTGAGTGCATTTCAATATACACTCAATTGTTGTTGACAACGTCCAGAACCATTTGTGTATATTGGGTCAGCGTACTCAAAAGTGCAGCGCTAGCATGTCGATACATTGTCGGTGCATTTGTACTAATGAAATATAGGGGTAGGTAATGTAGACTTGTATGTATACACTACAGTAGAGCTTCCGCTTTGTCTGCGGCAGTCTTGGGTTCAAGCCCGTACACCGGTCGTATTTTTTTTTAATCCATTGCTTAATATTCTTTTTTTAATCTTTTTTTTTTAATTCTTTTTTAATGTAACAGTTCAACTTTACACAATTACATCATCAAACAAAATTTTTTTCTATTCTTTACAAAATTTAATAAAAAATTACATAATTCACATATTTCTATAAAAAAAAAAAAAAATTAAATTTAAATTTTTAAAACATGGAAAATATTTTTGTTTCTAAAATATATTTATTAAACGTTTACTTTTTCAAATTAATGTGTTTTTTCCCGTGCATGGCACGGTCAAATGTACTAGTTTAAAAATATTTATTCAAATCGCACTAAAAGATTCACTTATAAACAAGTTGAACAAGGTTGCCGAAAGTGGTCACTTCGCTTGACCACTACTGCTATTTTCTAATTGCAATCTTCCAATAAAAAGGGCCAGGGTAATTTACAATGCTACTTTATAAAAATCTTCTAAAATTTAGCCGGGAACTTAATATCACAGCGTTACTCAGCCGCCAAATCAGATCGGACATTTAGAATTAGCTTATATTAGTTATAGTCGTGTCCACCATTCCGAATCACCAAATGTCAGCATTTTTAGTAAACCATTCAAAACTTCATTTTTGGTGGGCCACAGAGGTCCGACCGTACAATCTGTTTTTAAGTGACGCCTTGAGTGTACTCAAAGTATACAAACAAAATTTCAGAGCTCTAGGTGCAGCGGTTGGGGCGCAGTGCATTGATATGTTAGTCATTCAAAAGAAAAATTTTGAATGAAAATTGGAGAAATTTGAGTTTTTAGTGTGCCGATTTCCAGCCAATTTGTGGCGGAAACTTCCTAATGCTATTATTGTTCGAAGGAGGGTTCTATAATGACCGGTGCTAACTTGATTTCGGAAAAACGTGGACTTAACTTGTTATGTCGGAGAGCCACAGAAATAATGAAGAAGGTGATTCCTGGAGTCAAAACAAGAAAAAAAATTGTATGATAGGTCCATCTGTAACTTTTTTCTTGTTATTCAATTGCCAGCTCTCTAGGTCCACTGGAAGGTGAGGACAGACATCCGGACAGACGGACACTTAATGGGATTTTATATATTGTGATATAAAGTTTGCAGTCTGACTAAACTTTTTGAACAACTTTTATGAGAGTTATTTTCATGCTCTGACATTTTCACAATTTCCGCCAAATAGAAAAACTGTTGAAACAAGAGCTGAAAAAACCACAGCATTTTATATAGTATTTTATATTTCAAATATGAAATAAATATTTGAGAATTGCAAGCATCGAATTCAAAATGGTTTTACTACACGGAAAAATGGCCCGAACTGTGTGGAAATTAGTGGTCTTACAACTTAAATACATTTTTTGATTTGAAATCTAATCAAAAAATACTATGTAGTTCAATACAAAAATAAATTTTTTAGATTTGAAACAGGAACTTTTTGAGAGAATGGCAAATATAGCCGTGTCAATATTTTTTTTAATTTTGTTATCCAATAGATTAAACTCATCTTTAATTTGGTACAGTGAACAAATTTCGGGGGTTCAAACCCCTTGGGTGCGCTTCAGCAAAAGCCCAACGGTCGCAGTGCAAATCCCCTTTAGAAGTATCTGAAAATGTTAGCAATTCAAAAAATCGTATTGTAGGGCAATCACGACTTGGAATTAAAAATTTCACTATTTTATATGAATTTCAGCACTTGCAACCTATGATCAGGGACCGCCAAGAACCGGTTCTGGAACCGAAACCGTTTTAATTATTGGAACCGGAACCGAATCCGATATATTTTAAAATCTGATAACCGGAACCGAAATTCGTTTCGGTACTAACCCAGCCAATAATTGAACGTGCTAACCCAGTCAATAATTCAACGAACTTTTTACGATGATCGTATTTTACGAACTTTTCTCGATCAAAAATATTCAAGAAAAGTCCGACATTCACTCGTATATTACGATAGTCGTAATTTCCTCGATAAAATTCGTTAACGACTTCGTAATCGAAATCGTTAACGAA
This sequence comes from Heteromyza rotundicornis, assembly GCA_951394025.1. Taxonomy (NCBI): domain Eukaryota; kingdom Metazoa; phylum Arthropoda; class Insecta; order Diptera; family Heleomyzidae; genus Heteromyza; species Heteromyza rotundicornis. The sequence goes on along the minus strand of OX596014.1, from coordinate 10,848,090 downwards.
TTCTTTAACGACTTCGCTTACGGATCCTTTTACGAGCTATTCATTTTGTTTACAGTTATTTACAGTTATTTAGAAAAAGGGATGGAAAAAGGTACCCGGAGATGCCATCTCGGAATATTTCACAATTTTACGGCTATAGAAATTCTTATGTTCTTAAAACAGTTCGAGCTTAAAATCATACGGGGTATTCACAATATGACGTATTTCTGGTAAACTTTTGAAAAATATGCATACATTCTTTACATATTTTGGTTCAATATCTCAAGTATTCCTTAAAAAGTAACAACAAATTTTTTGCTGAAAATGATCAGTTTAAATCAGTGATGGCTGATTATTAAAAATATTGGGCGATAAGCTCTTAAATGTAATAGTTATTACTTATTTTGAACAAAAGAACCGATCTAATCTTTGAAAATCAATTGTTCTTATTGAACCGAAAAATATTTCTACAACTATTGTAATATTTCTGAAATATTCCGAGGTGGCATCCCTATTTAGAATTTTTCGAAAACGAGATCAATTGTTCGAAGTAAAAAGTAAAAGTGAGTTTCTGTGATGTAAACCACATTCAAAAGATGGTTTAAATTTCTTCATACAGTTATTGCACTAAGTAGCCTCTCAAAAAACCATTAATAAACTTCGAAATAACAATCATGAACTAAAATTTCAATAGTCAACCCTCTTCCCATTCACCTCCCAGCACCAAATCCAAAATTTCACCGAAATCCATTGATTTGGAACCGAGTTACAGAGCTTTAAGCATTTTAGGGCGTGGCAGTGGGCGGACTGCAAATTTTCAGAATCAACACATATAAAATTTCAGCAAAATCGGTTAAACACTGCATGAATTATAGCATTTTAGAATAATATTTGACACTCCCACCTCGAACGCCTCGAAGTTATTGACATGGCCTATGATGAGGTCAATGAAATTACCTACATTTTGACATGTGTTTCATTAAAATCGGTCAAGTATTTCTTGAGTTATAAGGGAACAAACATACATACAAACATACATACATATCATTAAAATCGGTCAAGTATTTCTTGAGTTATAAGGGAACAAACATACATACATACCCACGAAGAGTTTTATATAAGTAAAGATGAGCTAATTTAAGGAACCTCATTTGTGAAGGGGGTTTCCCTCAATAGTGCCTACAATTTAGTAAATGCTTCTAAGAAGTACACATTATAACAGTTCGAGGAAGTACACGGATGAATGTTTCATCTCTTATTTAAGTATTTCTAAGAAGTCCGTAGTACGGAGTCGTACCTCTGCTAAATACAGTTTACAGCAGGTACACAATCTACGCCAAATTAGGAGCGTTCATAGTGCTATGGTTTTAAGATATAGTTTTAAGATGGTATATAAACCCGAATTTGAATTAAATAAAAACATTATCACACAAATACTCAGCCGGAGCTGATCGATGTATCGTTTCGGATGTATAAGCCTTACGAACCTATACAAAGAAGTATCTTTGACAAGTTCAATACCCCGCCGTTGATCGGACTTATACTTAAAGTAGTGAAAGTACCCCCCCGTAAACCTTTCCGTGAACCCCCAGAACACCAGAGCATAACATAAACAAGTGAGTAAGTTTCAGTCGGGCAAGCCGACTTATATATGCCCTACACCTACTGGGCCATATTGGATCCGGCAAATTCAAAATCAGCGACCCCGAAATCCCCACTATAAAAAATTTCATACTGTTTTGATGAAATCTAAAAATTACAGAAAAACACGATTTTCACTTATATGGGAGGTAGGCGTGGCAGTCTTCTGATTCCGCCCATTTGCAATACCAACTCCTTCTAGGGCCTAAAAAGGATAAATCCGAAAATTGGGATCCCAAGCTTTCTTCTAGCTCCTGCATTTGTGTTTACAAGAAAAGAGGACGGACAGACGGTCAGACGGACAGACGGATAGGGTTAAATAAACGCAGGAGGTGACGCTGATCAAGAATATATATACTTTTCCATACCGGACACGTCCTTCTTGGTGTTACAAACATCAGACCAAAGTGAACATACCCATACCTCATGAGGTGTAGGGTATAAAAATTGCAGAACTCTAGGTTCAGCGGTTTGCGCTGGGCGGTGATGAGTCCGTCTAATACCAACCATTCAATCAATCGGGACAAACACTTTTATATTTGTAATTGCGTGACACCTGATTTGAAGTTCTCATTTGTACAAAAAATTTGTTTAATCAAAATTTGTTTGTTTCGTTTCGTGTAGTTTTTTTTTTGTTAAATGCTGGGTCATTGTCTAATTTTACTCATTGAATTGCACTTTTGGAATAAGAAGCATTATACCATGTGTGCTGGAAAGTATTCCAGATATATTTTGAAGTAATGCTTAAATTGTATGAGTGGTACCCCGCTTCTTTAACCAATCAAGTTCAATGTAGTACATAAACCTTCCGGAGCTCACAAATAAACGTATTGTGTTTGTATGGTTCTGATACGTTCAGTGGTTTAGTCGTGATGTTCACTCATACATACGTACCAAAGTTTTTATACCCTACACCTCATGAGGTAAGGGTATATTCACTTTGGTCTGATGTTTGTAACACCAAGAAGGAGACGTGTCCGGTATAGAAAACTATATATATTCTTGATCAGCGTCACCTCCTGAGTTGATTTAGCCTATCCGTCTGTCCGTCCTCTTTTCTCCGACTGGTACTCTCTCTGAGCGAACATGTTTGACTAGCTACAGTTTTCCTTCATTGTGTTGTGCTTCAATTTCTTTATCTGCTGGTGTTCATACATCTTTTTTTTTTGTGCTATATTAAATAAACTTATTGCATTCGTGAATAAATTAGAATCCATCATCATGGCCCCTGGGCCACCAAGCCTCGGGGATAACAGGTTTGCCTTACTTCAAACCTCAAGCCCCCAAACCAAAATGAAAAAAACCTATAAACCATTCGATTTCCCTTAGTTTCCTCAAACAAAGAAAGAAAGCCCCAAATTCATTATTATTTCCTCAACCGATTCTGAAAAACCGCTCTCTAAATATTCATGTTTCGCAGTGCATAAAGCCATAGAAGCAGTAAGTAAAGAAATAATTTCAATATCAGAACTACACGACGGCAATCTGATATTACTAGTTAGGAGCCCGACAATTGCGCAAAAATTTATTGCTACTAAGTCGCTACGTGGCATATGCCAAGTGCATGCCAAATACCAAGAAAGCCTAAACCATTCAAAGGGTACAATTTATGCCCCTTGCCTGAACGATGTCCCAGACCAGGGAATCATTGAAAACATGAAGGATCCAGGTGTAATTTCCATATTCAAATTTACAAAGGTTGGTTGGTGGCGGCCGTGGTGCAGTGCCTAAGACCTCTGCTTCACTATCGGAAGGTCTCGGGTTCGACTCCCACCCTGGCAAGGCAGAAATTTTTTTTCCTGTTTTTCTTTGTAGACCGCCACTCTCTCGCCAAGTTCTGGCAATCTTGTGAGAGTAAATCTTGCCATGAAAAAGCTTCTTCTTTGGGAGTCCCGCCGTTCAGAACCGACAATAAACTGTAGGTCCAAAATTATCATATAGACTTGCCCAAGATAATTGCATTAAGAAGCTCGGCCAAAATCCCTCGAGGGTTGTAGCGCCATTATATGTATGGATGTATGGTGATAAGGCTATAGCTAGACCAACTGGAGTAGTGGAGTTGTCATATGATCTATACAAACTCACTGAAAAAGTTGAAGTCTCTTGGCGCACTGCCAGCGTCAAACCCTATTACCCAGACCCAATGAGATGCATATCTTGTAACCTTCTTGGCCATACTGCAAAGCGTTGCAATAACAATCCTGCTTGCAAATCTTGCAATTTACACCATTCCCCTTTTGTTTGCACACGCATTTTTTGCGCCAATTGTTCTGGCGATCACCCTTCATCATCAAACACGTGTCCGAAATTCATGCAATCAAAGCAAATTCTTAAAATTAAAACACAAAACAAATGCTCCATTTGCGAAGCACTGAATTTGTATAAGCACAAATCCCCTCTCTCCCTAACACCTCTTTCACTTCCGCCGCCAGAGATAATCAAGAAAAAACAGTCACTAATTCGAATTCTACAAAAAAAAACACCCCTCTCTCTCCTGCATCTCTAACTGCAGCCAGCACAGCAACCAAAAATAGCACAGAAACAACTGGTTCTAAAATCAACACTCCACAGACAACTTACTCGTCTAGCGTAGCTAGCACTTCATCTCTACCAAAAACAATCATTACTCCAATTGATCTTCATGATAAACCAATTATACAATCCAACAACAACACCTATTCTCATTCAGAAATTTACAATTTACACACAATTTCCAAAAAATCCAAACACAAAATTTTTCAGCTATCAGTGATATCAATATCATTGATCCCGCTACTCCATCGCTTAAACCTATCAACAACATCGATCATGAAATGTCTTCACTTGATGACGATTGCTAATCAATATTACTCTCTTAACTTTTTTTACTCTTTTATTGTTCCCTTTTTTTCTTCTGTAATGTTCAAGATTGTACAGTGGAATATAAAGGGCTTTTACAACAACTACACTGATTTGAATTACTTATAAAAGAGCAATCGCCGAGCTTTATATCTTTACAAGAGACCCATCTTTCTGTAAATAATTCCGCTGCTGTCCAAAAACAATATGCTAGCTATTTCCTTAACTTCCCAATAAATACAACAAATAAACCAGGTATTGCTGCTTTAATTAAAAAAGATATTCCACACAAATAATTTTCCATACAATCGGATATTGCCATTCTTGCAATAGAAGTTTGCATTGGTTTCAAGTTCTCAATCATTTCAATTTATTTAGCCCCACAACAAAATCTCTCGTTAAGAGAATTGCAACATATCTTACACCGAGAGAAAAAAAACTGTATAATCAACGAAAAAGTAGGTAAATTTAACAGTTTTCGCGGTTAAAAACCATCCGATAGTCAAACCTGTTAAATTGACAGTTGATCCGCTGTTGATAACCGTAGCCTAGTGGGAAGATGTCCGACTGCCACCCGGGAACTCCGGGTTCAAATCCCGGTACGGCCATCGCTTTTTTTTTAATTTAAAAAAAAAGAAGAATTTTCACTGTAATTTTTATTTTTTGTATTTAAATTTTTCTTTCAGTTCCATAAGTTTCACTTTTATGAACGTTTCTTCTCAACTCCAAAATCGCCCTGGTCAAGGCTTGAACCTGCGTGCTTCTGGTTGATAGTCCGACATCTTATCCATCGCGCCAATGATGCCATTCATGCGGGCATGGCAATAAATTAATAACTTAAATCTGTTGAACAGGTTCTGTTCTCTACTATCAGAGTAACCAGAGTTGCCAGCTGAAGGAACTTTCCTTGGTTTCCCGGGAAATATCCCATCAAAATGAGAAATGGGCAAGGAATTCATGAAAATGTGGGAAAACTTTAATAAATACATACATAAGTAAAACCGGGAAAATGGTTTAGTTGCAGTTTAACAAAATGGAGACGAATTTACCGAAAACCTGGCAACACTGTTATCTGTTAAACTGTCTGTTACACACTCTGCGGTTCATAACATCATTTTGATGGTTTTTAAATCTGTTGACATTTGGACTAGTTGGTTGAAAGGCCATGTTACTACCCGGGATGCCTGGGTTCAAATCTCGCTGACTGCTAATTTTTTTATTTTTTCAATAGTGTTCTGAATTGACAGTTTTTTTTAACAGTTCGAGAAGTTGGAAAAAAGTTTAATTCTACAGCAAAAACTGTTAAATCAAACAAAATTACTTTAAAACAACAGTTATTCTGTTGAAAACATAAAAACAGTGAACGACTGTCATTTCTACTGCTATCTTTTTTCTCGGTGTACGCTCAGTTTCAACTCCTATAGTTGTGACCATTGTCCAGTCAATACTGAACTGACAACTCCACTTTCTAAAAGAGTTGTTGCGAAACCTAAATTCTTAACAGACAAAGCCAATTGGTTAAAATTTCTTTGTACAGCTAAAAATCTATCTGACAAATACACGACATCTGAAAATATTAATAAAGAAACAGACCGCCCATCTGCAGAGCATATGAGGATTTGTCGATATTTTATCGAACATTTTTCGATATTTAATGGATAATTTTTCGAAATTTTATCGATTTTTGTCGATAATTTTTCGATACTTTTCGATATTTTATCGATTTGTTTTCGATATTTTATCGATTTGTTTTCGATAATTTATCGATAATTTTTTGATTATTTATCGATATTTCATCGACTACGAATATCCAATATACCTTTAAACTCTGGAGTTAGGGCAAAAAACATTTTTTTTGAGGTACACGCATAAAATAATCTTTAACTCTAATAAATATGAAATTTAAAGAAGAAAAACCCCTTTGTTACTGTTTACATGAGAAACATAATTTAAAATCATTTGGATTGTACTGCATGTCACATGTAGATGGCACTTTTCGCTGTCCCAAAATAATCCACATCAGAAACTTCCGAATTATTCCTTTACATTCTTAAGTAAAAAGATTACTTTCTGTCTAAAACTTAAGTATATGGCTGCTTCTTTGTACAACTCTTGAACTGGTAAGATCCTAATAAAGAACTCTGAGATCCAACTCTAGATTTCCTACTAATACAAATTTCATTTGTATTTTATTTCTATTTCATTTCCAATCTCAAACTTATTTTTTGAGATAAATAGGCTTCTTCTTGAAGTGAACTTAATTCGAACCATTCCATTTAGGCGTTCATCGCAACATTTCTACCAAAAGTCCACATTGGGTCCTTCACATTGGTTCAACATCGAACCGGATACCTCTACAAGGAAAATATCCAAGAAGAAGGATTTCAAATTTGACTACAAAATCCAAGTACAAAATCAAATGCTACCAATATAATTTAGTTCCAAGGCTCTCATCAGATTCTACAAAAAGATCATAGTTCCTCTCATCAAATTTTGGCAACATCAATCATCATACTAACAGGCATTGTACTCAGTAGTGTCCGACCGATTATTCGGCTTCAGCTTCGGCTTCGGCCACATTCGGCCTAAAATTTTGCATTCGGCCAATAATCGGCTTCGGCCAATATTAAGGCCATTTTCGACATATTCGCGGTTTAATTTAAAATCCACCTTCTTTGGACACTGTTAAATATGTACGCGTTGATATTTAATGTTGTAAATAATGTTTATTTATACACCGAGAAAAAAGACAGCAGTGGAAATGACAGTCGGGCACTGTTATTCTGATATTGCATATGACGCCATTATTGGAAATTCCGTGTTGAATGATGTTGAAATTGTTGTGCGGGCAGAAGGTGCTGAATTTAGAAAGAAGAGTAGCCAGAGCGGAGATGTTAAAGAAGTTCCGAACGAAGGTGTTAAAGACGCTAAAACTAAAGAGGTTAAAGAAGTCAAGAAGGAGAGCGCAAGAGGTGAAAACAACGACATTTCGAAGGAGTTCTACAGCTTATGTTTGGCTGCAGAAAACGGAGAGTTGGAAAATTCAACAAAGATTGACCTCACACATTTGAACAGGATACAGTTTGAAATTGTAACAACGATGATAGATGAATACAGACCAGAGAGGAACGCAGAGTCACCAGTTGAAATGAAGATCATAGTAAACAACGATGTACCTGTTTATCAAAGACCGAGACGAATACCGTATGCAGATCAGCTTTTTGTCGACGGGCAAATCGAAAAATGGGTAGAAGAGGGTATAATACAGCCCAGTACGTCGGAGTATGCATCACCTGTGGTGTTAGCGTCGAAGAAAGATGGGAGTACGAGGTTATGCTGTGATTATCGAAAACTTAATGAAAAGATAGAACGAGACAATTTTCCTATGCCTTTAATCGATGTGGTACTTGAGACGTTAGTTGGCGCGAAGGTGTATACGACTTTCGATCTAGCAAATGGATTCTTCCACGTTCCAGTGGAACCAGGTTCCAGAAAATATGCATCCTTCGTTACCCATAACGGACAGTATGAATTCTTATTTGTACCCTTTGGGATATGCAATTCACCAGCAGTTTTCTGTCGATACATTTTGGCTGTGTTTACAGATTTAATCAAAGCCAAGACAGTAGTAGCTTATATGGACGACCTCATTATTCCCGCTAAGGATGAAGAAGAGGGTATCGAGAAGTTGAGATGCGTGTTAGAGAGAGCAGCAGCGTATGGTTTACGCATAAAGTGGTCCAAGTGTCAATTCCTAAGACGAAAGGTAGATTTTCTTGGATATGTTATAGAGAAGGAACCATACAGCCATCAGATGAAAAGACAAGGGCAATAAAGTATTTTCCCGTACCGACCGATCACAAATCATTGCAGCGATTTCTTGGATTGACATCATATTTTAGACGATTTGTGAAGAATTATGCCATCATAGCAAAACCATTGTCAGATTTACTACAAAAGAACGCGAAGTATCAACTAGAGGAGGAGCATCTGTCAGCTATTCAACAGCTTAAGGCGATATTGATAAACCCACCAGTCCTGAAGTTGTTTGACCCTAAGGCAGTAACGGAAATTCACACGGACGCGAGTATGTACGGTTATGGATCAGTACTATTGCAAAAGGATAACGAAGACCAACAATTACATCCCATCCAATACATGAGCAGGAAGACTAAGCCGTACGAGGAGAAATATCATTCTTACGAACTCGAAGTTTTAGCAATCATTGAGGCTCTGAAAAAATGGCATGTCTATGTAAAGGGCATAAAATTTAAGATTTTGACAGATTGTAAAGCGTTTGAGATGACAATGAAAAAGAAAGACGTACCATTGCGAGTTGCGAGATGGGCAATGTATCTACAACAATACGATTACGTAGTGGAGCACAGACCAGGCTCAAAGATGAAGCATGTAGACGCTCTCAGTCGAGTTTCATGTCTACTTATCGAAGACTCATTGAAGCATCGGATAAAGACGGCTCAACTGAATGACGATTGGGCGAAAGCAGTTAGGAAAATTTTGGAAAAGGATTCTTACGATGATTACCAGTACGACGTGTTACACAAAAATCCCGCTAAGGAACTTGTTGTAATTCCAAGTTCAATGGAACAAGAGGTCATTAAGATAGCTCATCATAGAGGACATTTTGCTACCAAACGAACACAAGACCTAGTGGAGCGAGATTTTTACATACTGAATTCCACACCAAAAGTAGCGACGGTGGTGAAAAGCTGTATCGAGTGTATAGTCACCATGGGAAAATCTGGGAAGAAAGAAAGATTTCTCAACCCTATCGATAAAGAAGACAGACCTTTGGGTACTTATCATGTGGATCACGTGGGTCCAATGGAGAATACACACAAACGATATAACCATATTTTTGTGGTCGTCGATGCGTTTTCGAAATTTGTCTGGCTGTATCCAACAAGAAACACCGGTTCGGAAGAAGTTATCGAAAGGCTTACGAGGCAAGCAACAATTTTCGGAAACCCGAAGCGAATTATTACCGACCGAGGCGTTTACTTCCAATGCGTTTAAGGAGTACTGCCAAGAACAAGACGTCCAACAATTACTCATCGCAACAGGCGTACCTCGTGGAAACGGACAGGTGGAACGTATCCATAAAATAGTCATACCTATGATTTCGTAAATGTGCCATGAAACCCCTGAGAATTGGTACAAGCATGTTGACAAAGTAATGCAGATAATTAACAACACACCGCCGAGAAGCACAAAGTTTGCACCGTTTAAAATATTAACTGGATTGGACATGCGCGTCAAGGATATACCTGGTATACGAACGTTTCTGGAAGACGAGACCATTGAGGAGATGAACTCTGAGCGCGATAGCACGCGACAGGAAGCAAGAGACAATATCGTAGAAATTCAAGCATAAAATCGCAGAAACTTTGATAAGAAACGAGTACCTGAGACAGAATACGACGTAAACGAGTTGGTCGCCATTAAGCGGACTCAATACGTAGCAGGCTTGAAATTGAAACCCAAATACTTTGGTCCTTATAAGATACTGAAGAGGCTTAAACATGGACGCTATTCCGTGGAGAAATTTGGTGATCATGAGGGTCCAGGACTAACTTCGACCGTGGCCGAATACTTGAAAAGGTGGAACCCTTCATCCGAGGCGTATGAAGCCGCAGGAAGGCCGAATGTGGGAAATGGACAAAATCAACGGACAGAACGAAATACTCGGAGTGGACAAAAGTACTAACAAACGTGACAAAGGACAAACCTGACTTGACGAACTGGACGAATTACCGATTTGAAAACTTGTAAACGAATGACGCAGCGTCATTCGTCACTAAACAATCAAAGAGAGAAGAACACTGTAACTTTTGCTTTAGCTCTATCTATAAATGAATAATTAAAATCAAATAAACATTTACATATTAAAAGTGTTATTGTTATTCAATTTAAAAGAAGTCTGATGTGCATGTTTCCCTACATATATATTCTTGATCAGCATCACCTCCTGAGTCCATTAGTCCATGTCCGTCTGTCCGTCCGTCTGTCATTTCGCACGATAACTGTCGTAGCTTTTGAGCTATCGACTCCAAATTTTGGGATTCCTCTTGTTTTGGCGAAGGATTGGACGGTAGTGAAAATGGGCAACATCGGATAAGAGCTACGCCTACCTCCCATACAAAATGGCCGCCAATTTTATATTATTTTCGTTTATCTTGAGAAATACTCCCATACAAAATGGCCGCCAATTTTATATTATTTTCGTTTATCTTGAGAAATACTGAACCGATTTGGATGCGGTTTTTTGCATTGGGTTGGAAATGAGGTCGGGAACGAAATGGGAATGAAACCGGAACGAAATGGAATTGGACCGGAACAAAATGGAATTGGAACAAAATTTTTAAATGGATCAGGAAACTAAAATTATCGATAAATATTGGAAAATTATCGATAAATATTAGAAAATTATCGATAAATATTGTAAAATTATCGATAAATTATCGAAAAATGATCGATAAATTATCGAAATGTTATCGATAAATTATAGAAAAATTATCGATAAAAAATCGAAAAATTATCGATAAGAATCGAAAAATTATCGATAAAAAATCGAAAAAGTATCGATAAATTATCGAAAAATTATCAATAATAAATCGATAAATTATCGAAAAATTATCGATAAATTATCGAAAAACTATCGATAAAATATCGAAAAATTATGAATAAAATATCGAAAAACTATCAATAAAATACCGATTTTCGATAAAATTACTAAATCTTTACTAAAAAATTACAATGGTCTCAGAATGTATCGTACTCGCATGTGCAGGGTATTATAGCTTCGGTCAGACCGAAGCTATAATACTAGCTTACTAGTTTTTGAAATGGAAATATGAGACTGAATATTCTTTCAGTGACGACATTTGAATGCACTATGGAAAAAATTAAGTTGCATACTTTCTCAATGTACCACTTTTTGGAAACCCTTCAACTGGTTTTTCTTTTTGTACGATTTCAGAAAAAGGTTTTATACTATGTTCCCACTGAGCCGAAAATGCACATTTTCGGGCTAAAATGTGTAAAAAAATGAAATGCAACTCTGATTTTGATATGTTTAAAAGCTGAATTTTACAAACACCCAATGTGACAGGTTACTTTTAATTGCTGACTGTCAATAAAAACGTTACAACGGAAAAATGGAAAAACGAAAATACAAAAAGAGAAATTTGTGGAGCGGTCAGACCGAGCAGCTTCTGGTGGAGTTGTGGTCCGAACGAATTGGAGAGTTGCGTGGGGCCAGAAGGAATGGTCATATATATGACGAAATGGCGGTGGAACTACGGGGACAAGGCTGCGTTGTGAACAAAGATGAAATAAAGTCAAAAATTCAAAACCTCTCGTCAAGATATAGGTAAGAACCAATCTTTGAACATCATTGTTACTTTTGCAAATCGTTTTTTGGTTAATTGCAGGAAGGAAAAAGCAATGACGGGACCGTCGGGCGGTTCGCCGTCGCTCTACTCCAAAATCCACCAAATCATAGGGAGATTCAAAATTAACAATGTTGATTATTTGGTGGAAGAAAGTATTGGAGATGTGTATGTGTAAAAAAAGAAGAAACAACAATCTGTTAATATAAATTCCTATTCTTTTTAATTTTTATAAAGAGTACATGGAGTTCGATTCATCATCTTCATTGCCAACACTGCCGCTCCCATCACCATCGCCACCACCACTATTGGCATCAACGTCGACACCAATGACATCACCACCAGAACCGGAATGCGTTGATTCGCCGGAGTTGGATGCTGGAAAAAAGCAGAAGAAGAATACATTTCAACAAGAGCTACTGAAAAAGTTTGACAAGATCGAAGAGGAAATTAAAAAAGAAAAGGAAGAGTTCCAGCAAATGGAAGAACGGAAGACCAATTTGATGGAGAAGTATGTCAGCGACGCTGCCGAAATGAAAGACGCGTTTATAGCTTTTTTGCAAAATATTAAAAAATAAAATATTTAACTTACTGAAACAAGAAGCGAGAGCGTGTCTAATTTCTTCCGCGCTATTATCGTAATCGTTCAGTATCCAAGATTCTTCGGGATACCGGAGGCCTAGCTCTCTTCTTTGCTGGTCTCTTATCCAGTCCGCGTTTATTGTGTCATTATGTTCGACGAGAAAATTGTGCAGGGCGCAGCATACCTTAATGACAATATTGACATTATCAATATGGTTATCGATTCCCTTACCAATGCGACGAAAACGGGCCTTAAGATGACCAAATGCATTTTCAACAACCCTTCTACATTTCGACAGGTGGTAGTTGAAATTTTTTTCATGGATGTTTTGTGCAGCACTGAAGGGATAAGGTTTCATCAGATTTTCGGAAAACTGAGAGCTGAATCACCCATTTGACCAATTGGTCAGCAGCGAGAATAAAAGTCTCAAAAATAGTCATGTTTTTAATGAAAAATCAAAAAACTGTAAATAAAAAAGCAATTATTTGCTCGAGTTGAGAGGTGAAAAAATCATCGAAGATGAATACCCGAGACACTTAGGGGTGACACTCAAGGTTTTGAAGAACTTAGATCAAAAGATCACTGGAATAAAAAATTTTAATTCAATAAAAATGTTCAATGCAAAAGTACCCTCGGTATAAGTACTTGAGATTGTGCCGTGATGTGAATATTAAGAATTCAAAAAAGGAATTTGGCGTGTACAGAATGTTTGAACAAATATTAAAAACGTATAAAAGCTCCGAAAATTTTCACAGAAGCGATGAAAGTAATTGCACACTAAAGTAGTGCACATGAAATAATACGATCACTTAACCGACAGAAGCGAAATAAACAAAAAATCATTGGCCAAACTTTAGTGGCAAAGTAATTTAAGAGGAGCGTACAATTGCGCGGAGCGCATTGAAAAGGAGCTCAAATAATTAAGAAAATGAAATTATTTTAGAAAATATACACTCTAAAAACAATAAAAACTTTAAAAAATAACTCACTTGTTATTGTCGTTTCTCCTTTTGGTTTAGTTGTTTGTATATTCCATTCTGTTTTGTTTAGGTCTCTGTGTTTCACTTTCGATTTTATTTGTGCTTCATCTGTCTAATGTAACTTTTTGTTTATGTAATTCTCGATTTCCATCCCCTTTTTTCTTTTTATACACCCACACTCACTGTGGCAGGGTATACTAACTTTGTCACAACGTTTGTAACGCCCATAAGGAGGCGTGTCCGTTATGGAAAAGTATATATATTCTTGATCAGTATCACCTCCTGAGTCGATTTAGCGATGTCCGTCTGTCTGTCCGTCTGTCCGTCCGCACGATAGCGGTCGTGCGGACGGAGTGTATCGACTTGAAACTTTGGGTACATGTTTTTCTCGTGAATACTGAGATCAAGTTCGAGAATCAGCCAAATCGGACAAAAACTGGGCGTGGCTCCCATACACCGAAAAAAAAGGTAAAAATTTTTTATTGTTGTATTCGATTGGAAATGTTTAGAAACGTATTTTTGACATGGTCCGAGGTTCCGCAGCCACATATATAAGGGTCTAAATGGGGTCTTGAGACCAATTTTTTTTTTTTGTGAATTTCATTGGAAATTTTTAGAAATGGATTTTGGACATGGTCCGGGCTCCAAAACCACCTATAATTGGCTCAAAATAGGGTCTTGAGACCACAATTTTTTATGTTCGAGGTACTTCTTCCTACTGTGTGGGGGTATTTCAGCTTCGGTATAGCCGAAGATAGTCCACTCTCTAGTTTTATATCGTTTGGCCACTTTACGAGTGAGCCAAACACTTGGAGAATTGATACGCTTGTTCTACTGTATATGCTGAGGCGAATTTTGAAAATTTATCAAGTATAGTTAGGACTTGATTATGATTTATAGTGTAAATGTTTATGTGGATTATGTCTAATGGTTTTGTTGGTATCTCTGTTTTTTCAAATTTATATTTTGGTATTCTATTGTATTTGAGTGTTTACCTAGATCAAGTTCGAGAATCAGCCAAATCGATCAAAAACTGGGCGTGGCTCCCATACACCGAAAAAAATGGTCAACATTTTTCATGTCTTTTTTATTGCTGCATTCGATTGGAAATTTTTAGAAACGTATTTTTGACATGGTCCGAGGTTCCGAAATCACATATATAAGGGTCAAAATGGGGTCTTAAGACCAATTTTTTTTGGTCGATTTGATTATAAATTTTTAGAAATGGATTTTGGACATGGTCCGGGCTCCAAAACTATTTATAGGTGGTTCAAAATGGGGTCTTGAGACCACATAATTTTATGTCCGGGGTACTTCTTCCTACTGTGTGGGGATATTTTATCTCTCTAGTTTTATCCTGTATTTGTTGGTCTATGCTATCTTTTAGAGCTGCCCTATGGGTCTCGTGTGCCTGAGCTATAAGCACATTTAAAGCTGTGGTATATTCGCTCGGCAACGCCGTGTTTTTCTTGGCACAAATGCCATCACTCACAAAAATTGACTCCGCCCTATCTGAGCTTCTCCAACCATTCGAAGAAGGCGGGGGTTATGACATGTCGGGAAAAATACTTGGAGACGGATTTCGTGAGTGCTTTGGAATTGTACCTGTGGAAGCCCTTGGCTGTGCAGTCCCTGGTAATTCCCCGATACCCGACGGCATTGAATCTAAATTTCTTCGAGGATTTCATCGTCAAAAAACTGTCAGGATAATTCAACTGAAATTATCTGCTGTTTGTTTTTTTTTTTTTGGAAAATCAAAGTGAGAAATTAAATTCAACTGAGACACACTTCAACCGATTAATAATCGTATCTCAGTTAATTGAATTAGAATACTGCCCATCGGAATTTCCGGTGCAACAGTTTTAGTCTAATTATTAGGCAAAAGGTCACCTACACCGAGAAAAAAGACAGCAGTGGAAATGACAGTCGGGCACTGTTATTCTGTTTTTAACAGAATAACTGTTGTTTTAAAGTATTTTTGTTTGATTTACCAGTTTTACTGTTGAATTAAACCTTTTTTCAACTTCTCGAACTGTTAAAAAAAAACTGTCAATCTATTTTTCTATTGAATAAATAAAAAATGTTGCAGCCAACGAGATTTGAACCCAGGAGTCCCTGGGTACTAACATGGCCTTTCAACTGACTAGTCCAAATGTCAACAGATTTGACAACCATCAAAATGATGTTATGAACCGCAGAGTGTGTAACAGTGAGTTTAACAGATAGGAGAACATAAAATCGTATATCAGTGGCTATTAAAAGGTTACTGTTCTTTTAGTTCACACAGTGTTGCCAGGTTTATCGCAAGTTTGTCTACAACTAAACTGTCATTGGTTTTGATTGTTCATCGTTCGTATTTATTGAAGTTTTCTCAAATTTTCATGAATTCCTTGCCCATTTCTTCTTTTGATACGATATTCCCCGAAAAACAATGAAAGTCCTTTCATATGGCAACTCTGGTAGAGAACCGATCTTGCGTGTAGCACATTTAAGTTATTCATTTATTGCCATCTGCGCATGAATGGCATCATTGGCGCGATGGATAAGATGTCGGACTATCAACCAGAAGGTCGCAGGTTCAAGCATTGTCTAGAGCGACTACAAAAGGACAATTGTAACTTACTTTAAAAACATTTATAAATAAAGTTAAGAAAATTTAGAGTTGAGACAAAAAAAAAAAAGAAAACATTTTTTTTTATTAAAAAAAAATTATTTTAAAAAAAATTAGTGACGGTCGTACCGGGATTTGAACCCAGGCCTCCCGGGTGGCAGTGGGACATCTTCCCACTAGGCTACGGTTATCAACAGCGCAGCAACTGTCAATTTACCAGTTTAGACTATCGGATGGTTTTTAACCGCGAAAACTGTTAAATTTACCTACCTTTTCGTTGATTTTACTGTTTTTTTTCTCTCGGTGTACAAAACCTATCGTTTTACGAAACGAATAGCTACTATGACGACACACCAATTGTACATTCACGGACTATCGCTGTAAACGTTACGGACAAAAAAAAAATAATAATATATAAAAATGTATAAATTAACAGTCTTTTCTTTAAATTAAATATCACAGACTTAATCAGAATATCACAGCTTGAATCACTTTTTTTACGGTTCAGGTTATACCTAAACACCTTTAGAATAGCCCCAATTACTCGGTACAGTTAGACTTCATCCATCGGACTGGCTAAGTCAAAGAAAGCAATGCCTGCGACATTCCAAATCCTGTGCTGCCATAAAAATACTTTGGTTCGGCGCAATTAGGGAAATTTATTTTCGCACTAAGCCAACCTATTGTAAAGTACTACGGTACGAAAAAGCTGGTATAAAATACATTTTTGCTTCGGTGGACTTCATATTTTCCATGTGAACGTCCGGTGTTCTTAACTTTGATTGCGCGCCATATTGTTACCACCCCATTTGATCGTACCTGACTGACTCCGCCACGGCTAACTATCGGCTTCAGAGTGGTTTCGACCCAGTCCGTCAGGTCGAGGCTTAGCAATAAAAATGAAATTAATAACTGATATAATACTGAAATCTAACAATATAATTTGGCAATACTAGTGCCCGCAACAAAACCTTTGTTTCTGAACAATTTTTGTTTTATAAACTACTATTGCCCTACCTATCCTTAAAGAGCTCTCTAAAGTGGTTATGGGGTCAATACAAATGGGGTTAATATTTTCCCACTATTCGATTTAATTTATTCTGGCTATTGCGGCGGACCCTGTACAAGATTAGTACCCAAAAAGAAAAATTTGTTTGACACTATATCAATTACAAAAAAAAATTAAACCAACACTATACAATACGCCCTATACCACTGCCACCATACAAAAATTTCAACCAACAATTTCCAAAAAAAACAGAACGCACTAAATGTACGACGTTATGTTGTTTCGCCGATGCGCAGGAATCCTGCAACGCCTCGTTGCAAAAATTGAATTCCAATCCACATCTTCTTAAGTTAATAAGAAACCACTTCATTGATACTGTTTTTTTTATAAATAACACTATGGTTACCGCTTGAACCGTCAAGGAAGTGATGCAGTATGCTTCGGCAACAGATGCATCAATTGTTTATAAGCTAACCGATGAACATCTAACTACACACCATGCGGGTCGGCAGAAGGTGAAACTAGCGGCGCAATTGTTTTCCAACACTACAGCGTCTGCAATACGACGATGTTATTCGATTAGCAAGGATGTGTACAACGCGACTGCACACCGAACCAAAAAAATGTAAAAAATACCATCAAATCTTCAATTTTCGTTGACAAAATATGGCCGATAATGAATGATATCAAATTAGATGATGTTGCTTTATCATTTTGATATGACTAAATATTTGGATATGAATAATGCAGAATTGATATAAAAAGTGTTGAATTGATGGGATACCAACTAGAATTTGATATGAAAAAAAAAATGGAATTGATAGGATCCCAACTGAATTTTGATATGAAAAATGGAGGAATTCATGGGACTTTTGATATGAAAAAAAAGGAATTGATGGGATACCAACTTAATATTGATGTGAACCCGTTTTGAAATGATATGAACCAATTTTGCTATGAAAAAATTGTAATTGATAGGATACCAACGTAATTTTACATGAATCATACCATAAATTCAATTTATCACGAATAAAACGCGAATGGAAATAAATATTTACATATTTATTGTAATTTTAAATTAACAGTGAAGTATAAATACATGTTATATGACAATATAATCAGGGTTGTTGTGGAGATTGATTGCTGTAGGAATTGGAATTGAAGAATTCGTTTAACAAGTAGTATCCAGTGACGTCACGACACAACGTCGATTACAACAGTTGTTGGTAAGCCGATATGTTTGTGTTGCTCCACTGAAGATTTTTGTTAATAATTCTCTGAAAGCTAAAATTTCTTTCAGAACTATGCAAATTGTGTATGAAAAACATTGAAATAATTCCGAATAAAGCCCGAAATACAATATTTTTTACTTTTTCACTTTTTTTCTAAGATTTTATACGAGTTGCGCTTTTTTAGTTGCCGAAATCCCGGGCAACTAAAATATTTATCGATATTTTTCCAATATTTATCGATAATTTTAGTTTCCTGATCCATTTAAAAATTTTGTTCCAATTCCATTTTGTTACGGTACAATTCCATTTCGTTCCGGTTTCATTCCCATTTCGTTCCCGACCTCATTTCCAACCCAATGCAGAACCGCATCCAAATCGGTTAAGTATTTCTCAAGGTAAACGAAAATAATATAAAAGTGGCGGCCATTTTGTATGGGAGGTAGGCGTGGCTCTTATCCGATGTTGCCTATTTCCAATACCGTCCAATCATTCGCAAAAACAAGAGGAATCCCAAAATTTGGAGGCGATAGTTCAAAAGCTAGGACAGTTAACGTGCGAAATGACGGACCGACGGACATGGACTAATGAACTCAGGAGGTGATGCTGATCAAGAATATATATACTTTTCCATACCGGACACACCTCCTTATGGGCGTTACAAACGGTGTGACAAAAACAATATACCCTTGGACACTAGTGTGCAGGGTATAAAAAGAATCAAAACAAACGAATTAAGATCTAGTCAAAGAAAACGATCGAAATAAGAAAAGGGACAAAAACACAAATGTTAAGAAAAGCAAAAACAAAATCGAACCAACAACAGAAACATTTCTAACAGACTACAAAAAATAAAAAAATGTTAGCCAAATGTCGCAGTCTGTACACTCACTGTCCAAACTCCGCAGTCTGCTTACTCACCAGAATTGCACGAGCTCCGAGTTAGCAAAAAGGAAGAGGAAGAGCTTATGACGCTTCTCTATGAATATAAGATCTCTGTTAATATTATACATGGTTGAGGTGAGATGATCGAGGACCGAAAAATGTCACGAAAAATTGTATATGCTTTAATGGCCAATGGCGAATTGGGTGTCGAACCCATTTCCATTTAAAAATGATAAAAATTTTTGTTTTTAGGTTTTTGTGAATATATTGTCAATAAGATAGAAACGTACTTATGGGCTCATTGAAAAGGTAATCTAATTTCCTTTTCTACTGCACTGAAATAAAAAAATCATGTAAAATTTAAATTGCCTGCCTTTCAATTTTAATTCCATTCGTTTTTCATGTCATATTGATACTTTTTTTGTTAAATTGGTATGAAAAAAGTAAATTGATATTATCACGTTTTACACTCCATTATCAATTCGCAACATCAAACTTGCAACACCAGTTATCAATTAATAGACCATCAATATTAAGAAACTCACGAAAATTTACATGAAACAATTAAGTTTCGATAAGAATTTTCTATCTCTTGTTAAAAAAAATTTGAAATCGATCAAGTAGGCTCTGATTCAAAAGTTGAATCTGAGAAAAAAAAGTAATCCTCATTTTTTCACGTTCTCGTGAAAGTGCAACTTAAAAAGCGTAACTCGTAAAAAGTCTTACAAAAAAAGTGAAATTAAAGTGAAAAAGTAAAAAATATTGTATTTCGGGCTTTATTTGGAAATATTTCAATGTTTTTCATACACAATTTTCATAGTTCTGAAAGAAATTTCAACTTTCAGAGAATTATTAACAAAAATCTTCGGTGGAGCAACACAAACATATCGGCTTACCAACAACTGATGTAATCGACGTTGTGTCGTGACGTCACAGGATACTGCTTGTTAAACGAATTCTTCAATTCCAATTCCTACAGCAATTAATCTCCTCAACAACCCTGATTATATTGTCATATAACATGTATTTATACTTCACTGTTAATTTAAAATTACAATAAATATGTAAATATTTATCACCATTCGCGTTTTATTCGTGATAAATTGAATTTATGGTATGATTCATGTAAAATTACGTTGGTATCCTATCAATTACAATTATTTCATAACAAAATTGGTACATATCATTTCAAAACGGGTTCACATCAATATTAAGTTGGTATCCCATCAATTCCTTTTTTTTCATATCAAACTTCAGTGGGATCTAAGGCATTCAATCCCGGGATCCCGAGTCCCGAAATCCCGGGATCCCGGACGTTTTCTTAATCCCGGGATCCCGGGATTCAAAAAATGCATTTTTTATGCATTGCTTAAGATATTTTTGAAGTTTTTCCACAAAAATACAGCCGTGCATTTACATTCAATCTAATTGGTAAATTAAAAAACCCACTTTTGCAGATTTATTGTTCCAAACACACACAATTTTTGTCAATAACGGTAAACAAACAATTTTTATCGATCTAAATCAAATTTTTTCAATTTAAACAAAGATATATGTTAAAATTTTTTTGTTGACCATATATTGAAAACTTTACGAATTGGATAAATGGTTTTGTGTGTGTTTTACTTTTTAATGGACACCAATTTCAATAGTTTTAAACAACAATTCGTGTATCTGTTCCCGCTATAATACTAAAACTACTGAAAGTAAGTTTTTCGTGTGTAGCATGAAATGGAGCTGGCAGAATTTTATGATTATAATCGGATTCAGGTGGCAAAAAAAAATGACTTGTTCGATCAATGTAATTTGAAAAGAATTACTTTTTGTTCCACTATATTTATTTTAAATATTATTTGTTTTGTTTAATGTAATATTTAATAAATATTATTTCTTTGTCGAATTAAAATTAAATGAAATTTAAAATATTGTTGCAACAATTTTTTCTTTAATTTTATATTAATTATTGTATTTAATTGGAAAATCCCGAAAATCCCGAACAAATCCCGGGATCCCGGGATTGTAATTTTAAATCCCAAAATCCCGGGATTTTCAAAAACACTTCGGGATTGAATGCCTTAGTGGGATCCCATCAATTTCATTTTTTTTTTCATATCAAAATTCTTGTTTGTATCCCATCAATTCACCACTTTTTATATCAATTCTGCATTATTCATATCCAAATATTTACTCATATCAAAATGATAAAGCAACAGCATCAAAGTTGATATCATTCATTATCGGCCATATTTTGTCAGCTTTTATTTATAATCGTTCTTTTCACAGGCACAATTGTATTTTAAAGTGGAATTATCTGAATGTTACGTATTAACACTAGTTTATTTTTAATTAGAAAAATGGACTTAGGGATTTCTGTTAGAACGAAGACGATATATTATCAATGGGTAATTCCATGTCCTTTTAAGATGAGAATGCTATAGACCGCCAATTGAGCTGAAGTTGAGAACTAACGTTGGAGATTTAAGATAACTATTTGATATCAACTCGACCTCAATGCGATATCCAATCGATAGGTTTATTGGGATTTTCCAAAAGCCCAGAGCGCTTGGTTCGGTCGAAATAATTTAAATTATCCAAATATTAACTCCGGGCAAAAACTTTGTGTGTGGCAAGCCTACACAGAGGGAAAAAAAATCAGAACTGCATGGTTATGATTTGAAACGGCTATCGTTACGAAAAATTCAACACCGCACTTCTAAAACACAACTGACGCAGTTTCACTTTTTGAAGATGGTATGAGTTACTGGAGCGTGGGTTCGAATCTCAGTCAAACCAAATTTGTTTTCGATTCCTTTTTTTTATTATTATTTTTTTTATATATTTGTGCAAAAAAAAACCGATCTGCATTTGCCGATTTTAATTTTGTTGCATTTTTGAGGTACTGAACGTCGATTTCAAGAAATCTAGAGTTAGTGCAGCAAAACAAACCCCGGATTCGTGACCAGCGACCCCTCAAACAAAAAGAATACAAAAAGTATTGTGTTCAAAAGGAAACAAAAAATAAATTGCTCCGACTGAGATTCGACCCACTATCCCAAAAAGTAAAACTGATTCAGTTATACTTCAGAACTGAAACCGTTTCGAATCCTAACCAAGCAGTTTCATAGTATATGTATGCGGTTAAAGCATTGCAAAATACACACAGCGGTAGGCAAGCGTGCTAGGGGGAGCGTCTTAAATCGATAATTTATCGATAAAAAATCGATACAATATCGAAAAATTATGAATAAAATATCGAAAAACTATCAATAAAATACCGATTTTCGATAAAAATTACTAACATATCAGCTATGTATTTTCAGTACCAAAAAGTTTCTAAAAAATAAGTTATGTATTCATTTGCACATAATTGTTTTTGATCAAAGCCGAAACTAGAACGCGAGCATTGATGTAATTGCCAAAATAAAATTGAAATAAGTAATGCAGAGTTTTCTTATATTTAATTTGAAGATCCAATAGAATTTTGACCATTTACAAAGGTAATAGGATACATTTATTATATCCTTTGTCTCATAATAAATTTTTTAATTTTATTCTAATCATGGAAGTTTTGAATTAACTCACGGGCGTATTTGAAGGTATGACGTCTTGCCAGCATCGTAAGGCCCAACATTAAATGGGCGTTATGACTTCCCGAAAACGGCCATTACGCTCAGTAAAACAAGTGAGTAAGTTTCAGTCGGTCAAAGCCAACTTACCCCTAACCTACAGGGCAATATTGGATCCGCCATCTTGAATTTGGAAATTTCAACACCAAATTGGAAATCAGCGACCTCAAAAAACCCTATGTAGCAAGTTTGGATCTATTTCAGCGGAATTATGTTACATATTTTAGAAAACACGATTTTCGCTTATATGGAAGGTGTGCGTGGGAGTCGACCTATAACGCCCATTTTCAATACCAACTCCTTCGAGGGCCAAGAAAGGATATATCCAAAGGTTGGGCTCTCTAGATTTCTTCTAGCTCCTCCAATCGTGTTTACATGGACGTACAGGTAGACGGACAGATGGACAGACGTATAGTTCTAAATCAACTCAGGAGGTGACGCTGGTCAAGAATATATAGTTTTCCATACCTATCACTCCTCCTTCTCCTTACCTCATGAGGTGTAGAGTATAAAAAGTGACATTCAAACAGATTTAATATGTGATACAATATATTCCCGATCAAAATGTATCCATAAATGGTTTTGAAAAAAATAAAGTCCATTTGCTCAACTTAACGTGTTGACCAATAAAATCGATCGTTAAACGTCCACTTAAATTACATGATTTTTAGTGCTAATGTAAATATGCCCAAGACCCAATTTGTATCATTATATATATTCCATAAATGGGAGGAGCCACTCCAGTTAACTAATTAAGCCCACATCTACTCATATTGTGGCTAGGCCATACATATATCTTGGATCTAAATTTCATGGGATTCCGTTATGCCGAAATCGGATTAAAATTCTTTATCAAAAAGAGTTATGTGATGATTTAAGGCCCTAAAGTGTTGCACGTCTGAATCGGTCAAATAACTGAATTTTTTTTTCATACAGCAATTTTTATTAGTTAATGGAATTTTTTAAAAATATGACAATTTTAAAATAATGCGTAAGGACATAAAGAATCAGTTTGTTCGCTCTCCTGAAAAGTTGATGAAAATTACATAACTCTTTTTGTAAGCCCAGCGACGATATGGTCTCAGAATGTATCGTACTCGAATGTGCAGGGTATTATAGCTTCGGTCAGACCGAAGATAATTCTCTTACTAGTTTTAAATTTCCATTTTTATACTTCAATCATTTGCTTGGATTAGTACATTTACGCTCATACGCCGACCGAAAAATTATAATTAAATCTAATCCAGCGTACGACGTATTTACGCTTTTACGCCGAACGCGCCAACTGTGGGCCACTACATAAAAATACATAATAATAATACATAAGAATAATTTTGACAGCGTATATACGCCGTACGCTTTTACGTCGAACGCTCAAATTCTGTTGTCTTCGGTAATGAAAATTTACAAGTAAAGTGTACTTCAGCCATGTGCATTTGCAACACTGTGGTCTTTTGCTTCCTATATTTTTTTTTTTTTTTTTTTATAATGTACATTTATTTATTTGAATCACCCAATATTAACTTAGGTCTAACAATGATTATTCAATAATTCTACTTAATTCTAAAAAAAAAAGAAAAATTCGGCTTAAACTATGCTATGAGATGTAAAAATTGCCCTACATCCATTGATATAGGCAATGTGGAGTTAGCGTATCTAATATATGAGATATATATTAGCTTCGTTTAAGACGTGAGGGATTCAGAGGTCTCAGTAAATTTCTAGCTAGAATGTTTGGATGAAACATAAGCTTCTGCTTGTACTTCGAGGTAAGTTTCGGAATTTCGTCCTTTACTGCAGGGATATTCAAATCATTGTGGATGTTTGCATTTCTTATAAACCAAGGGGCTCTGGTAATTTGTCGCAGGATTTTAGATTGGACTCTCTGGAGTTTTTCCACATTAGAGGGAGAGGCTGTACCCCAGAGTTCAATTCCATATGTCCATATGGGTTTTATTATACTTTTGTATATTTGGACTTTATATGTGAGATTAAGCTTTGATGCCCTTGCGATTAGCCAATTTAGCTCCAACTGTTTTAACTTAACCCATTAATGACGAGAGCGAAATTTTCGGAATTTTTTCAAGATTTTTTCAGGAATACCTAGAAATGGCCTAAGAAACGAATTTCTAACTTTTTTTTTTTTGGACCGCTTAACGTTTGCCCAGCCCTGGCCGTTACCATATGGTAACGCTCGTCACAACCCTAGCAAAATTACCTAATTTAAGATATTATTGTTTATAACTACTTTAATTTTAAATTCTTGAAAGTTTAGCAATGTTTTAAGATTTATTTTGTAAAAAAAATTTTTATCGACCAATTTTTTTAAATCTAAAAGTTTTTTAAAAAAAATATTTTGTTAAAAAAAATTCTATAAATTCAGGAGCATTTTTGATCACAAAAGTTTCTTCAGCAAAGTAGTTTGTTTTTAAAAAACTCACATTTTTGCATCAAAAAAAAAAATTTTATAGCTCCTAGGCAAAAAGTTAGAAAAGTAGGTCAGTTTTCAACTAGGATTTTCTTGATAAGTGTCCTGGTAGTGAATGGGGTCCAATAAACCTTTTCAATAGTATTCAAGTTGATATTCTTACAATTTTGGTAGTCGTTCAAAATTACTACAAAAGGCTGGCCTAATTATCTGTCCGCCACTGTATATAATATGTATCTCCGCCTACACCAAAATACTGCTTAGGTTTTCAATAACATAAGAAATATCTCCATATGAACTGAAATTGGAAAGGTCCTCGTCATCATTTGACATACACAATTTACATGGCTGTAAAAGAGGTGTACGATGAAGACCATAGGAAGTACCTCCTTCATCTTCCTCCTAATAATCTTGTCCAGCCGGATAAAATTATGCTCGCCTAAATGTCTTCATCGTAATGTAAATTTGTTAAAAACCAATTGAGTAAGTTTCAGCTGGTCGAAGTAAGCCTATATATACCATACACCCTTCCATCTGAGACCTGGTGGCCATCTTCCGCTCATTCCACCGACGGTACTCACATGTGCTTCATTTAGTAGTACTTTTTTACATTCATCAGCTCGGCATGACCTAGCCATCTTAGACGTGGATTCTGTATGCGTCACGATGTCATGTCATGATCGGGGTATTGCTCATATAGCTTTTGCGGCACTCACCATCGACGCAAAGCGGACAATATATCTTACGGAGAATTTTCCTACCACAATTCCCGTGAAATTGGGTAACATTTGTTACAAAACTCGACTCTCACTTGTATGGAAGGTAGGCGTGGCAGCTGATCGATTTCGCCCATTTGCAATACCAACTCCTTCTAGGATTTCCAAAGGATAAATTCAATGTTTGGACCGCCTAGCTTTCATTTAGCTCCTTCAATAGCCCATACCAATCAAAATAACGTACAGACATACGGATATGGCTAAATCAACTTAAGAGGTGCTGCTAATTTTTCATAAGTACACCAAGTAGAATTTATAGATAAAATATTTTTAACTTTATATGAAAAAAGTTTAAAAAAAATATATTTCAAACCAATATATAGAAAAAATTTACTTCATTTTACAAAAAATACTCGAATATGTACGCTAATATGTATATAAACACGTACAAAAAATTATTTTAAATCTGAATATTAAAAAAAAAATTTTTTTTAATTATATTAAGTACACAAACACACTTTCAAATCAATATACAAATAAAATATATTTAATTTTACATAAAAAAAGCTCATACAAACATTTTCAGTAAGAAAATTTAAATTTGCTAGGGTTGTGACGAGCGTGCCCATATGGTAACAGCAAAATTCAAAATGATAAAAAGGTAACACAGAAGTTATAAATAATTTTATTTTATACGTTTTCTAATACTTTGATATACTACCCAAATGCCAAAAAAAAAAATATTTAAAATATATAACTTTCTATGGCAATGAAAAATATTCTTACTGGAAAGGTCGTGACTTTTCGCTGTTTTTGCCCACTTTTCAAAAACACTACTTTTCAATTATCCGCCACGATCGCTACTGACGAGCGATTGCTTAGAATTATATATCAAAAGAAAGATCTAAGCATGCTTTATTTAAATCAAAAAACAGATTAGTGATATTTGTTCAAATATTTTTTTAATTGAATATACCGTGGAATGCTATCAGCGTTACCATATGGTAACACTCGTCGTGAATGGGTTAATCTGAGTGATTTTAGATTGGATGTGCTTGTGCCATGTGAGACGGCGATCAAGATGCATTCCAAGGTACTTTGTTTCGGTGCTTTCGGGCACAACTTGGCCGTTTATCTTCAGAGCAGGACACGTGCCCCTTCTTAGGGTGAAGGTTAAGTGGCCGCTTTTGGATTCGTTGACTTTGATTTTCCATCGTGATAGCCAATTGCTTAGAGAGTCCAAATGTTTTTGCACGTAAAGAGTTGCCATGTCTGGGTTTGAGTGGGAGCACAGGATAGCAGTGTCGTCAGCAAAAGTCGATAAAAGAGTTCTGTCGCTTTTGGGCATATCTGCAGTATATATAATATAAAGCAGGGGCGCGAGGACACTACCTTGTGGTACTCCGGCCAGTATATCGTATTTTTGGGAGACAAAGCTTTTATATTTTACTACAAATTTTCTATTCGTGAGATAGTTTTTAAGTAGGCAGTGCATATTAGCGGGGAGAATATGCTGTAATTTGAAAATAAGTCCTTCGTGCCAGACTTTATCGAAGGCCTGGGTAATATCGAGAAAAACAGCGGAGCAGTACTGTTTCTTTTCGAAAGTGCTTTTTATTGAGTCTACAATACGGTGTACTTGTTCGATAGTGCCATGCTTTTCGCGGAAGCCAAACTGGTGATCGGGAATCACTTGTTTTTCTGTAATTTTGGGAGTAATCAGTTTTATTAGAAGTTTTTCGAAGAGTTTCGATAACACAGAGAGCAAACTTATGGGGCGGTATGAAGTCACATTGTTGGGATTTTTTCCAGGTTTGGGAATCATTGTAACTTGAGAAAGTTTCCAATCATCTGGGTAGTGACATGTTCTAAGGATTGCATTAAATATGTGCAATAAATGGGTTATTGCAACTGATGGCAGTTCTTTTATCATTGTGGGCGTTATCAAGTCCGGTCCTGGTGCTTTTTTTTGGTTCAGGCATTTATTTATTGCCTCCATTAGTTCATTTTTTTTCATCGCGACTGTACAGGTGTTATTGAGTCGGATTATTGTTGGTAATGGGATATCACCAGTTGTTTCATTCGGGGTGAATACGGTTTTTAGGTAGTTGGCAAAAGCAGCACGTTTTTCTGAATCGCTTCTGGCCCAATTTCCGTTTGGCAGCCGTATGGGAGGTTCTGCCAGTACCGGTTTTTTCATATTTTTAGCAGCTCGCCAGAGAGAGTAATTTGTTGATTTTGTGGGTGCGAGATGTTCAACGAGTTGTTGAAAGTCTCTTTCGGATTTCCATTTAAGCTGTTTTTGTAGATTTCGAGTGATATCTTTTAACTGTTTTTTCAAGGTGGGCGATCTGTGATTTTGCCATTCATGACGTATTTTTCTTTTATTTTTTAGAAGCTGCTCTATATGTTTTGGAGTACATTTTGTATAGCTTCGGGTTGAGCTATTTTGGATTTGGGAGGGAGTGGCCGCTGCAGCTGCTTTGGAAAGCAAAAGTGTGAATTTACTAACAGCTGTGTTTATTTCGTTTTTCGTTTTTAGTGACACTTTAGGGTTAATGTGAGAGCTTATATACTTCCGATATTTGAGCCAGTTTGTGAGTTTACTAGTCAATTTATCTGGTGGGTTGACCTCAGAGCTTGGGATGTACTTTATTGTGATAATAGTAGGCGTATGGTCTGATGAGAGATCTAGAGAAGATTCTATAGTCAATTGGCTCCTTCTTACAGTTTTAAATACTGCAAAGTCAATGACGTCGGGAGTTTTTCGGCTGTCAGTTGGCCAGTAAGTTGGCGTGCCAGAAGAGATCACGTCAAGACCGAGTCTGTTGACAGTGTTCAACAGGAGCCTGCCCTTTGGCGATATAAGGCGAGAACCCCAATATGTATGTTTGGCGTTGAAATCGCCGGCAACGAGATACTTTTGTCCAAGAGAATGGAAAAAAGTTTGGAATTGTTGCTCAGATATTTTGTGTCTGGGCGGGCAGTATATAGCTGTTAATGTTAGGCCTTTTAAGTATTCATCGAGAGAAATACTTGTCGCTTGGATATATTCTGTGCAATAATTCTGGAGAGCGTAATGTTTTATACGACTTTTAATGAGAATGGTGGTTTCACCTCTAGCGTTTCCGCTTGGATGCTTTGTGTCATAGAGTCTGTATCCTGGTGAATTGAAAAAGTGTTTTTCAGTGAAGTGTGTTTCAGAAATTAGCATAACGTCTATGCTGGACTCTTTCAAGAACTCGAGAAGTTCTAGTTTGTGATGACACAGGCCGTTTGCATTCCAGAATGATATTTTTAAACCATTCATGGCTTAGACATGAGATGTTGCAGTAAAAGACTTTGATTTTTAATCATTTCTTGCATCATATTTTGCATACCAGACATAAATTGTGACATATTTTGTATAAACACTTGCAGAGTTTGTTCGAGAGAACTGCTAGGAGGAGCAGGTTGCGTGAACTCGGGGACAGAGTTTTGTCCTTTTAAAGCACTGGCGTAGGAAACGCCTTGATTTATATTGGGATTTACATAAGTAGGGACAATGGATTGTGAGGGATTTGTTGGGATTTTTCTTAAATCCTGATTTGGAGGGAAAACATCAGCTTTGGGAATAGCATTGCTTTTGAAGGATTTGTAGATTGGACAACCTCTATAGTTTGCTGTATGGTTGCCACCGCAGTTGCTGCATTTTTTAACATTTGCATCCTCTTTAGTTTTTTTGCACAAGTTTGTGGGGTGGAGATCGCCACATATTACGCACACGCTGGGAAGTGTGCAATACGATTTTGTGTGGCCGTATTCTTGGCAATTTTGGCACTGAATTGGTCCTCGGCGCTTATGAGGCTCTTCCACTGTAATTTTGCGATGGAGGAGATACCGCAGTGAGTAAATTGGGTGAGATTCCCCCTTTTTTAGGGACTTCGGATCAAATTCCAGTTCCACTCGGAATAGTGGTTGGGGAATTTTATCTCGATTTTGTATGTTAAAAACGGATTTAACGTGGAAGCGCTCTTCGATTAAAGCGCTTTTGATTTCATTGCATTCAACAAACGAGTCAATGCCTTTTATGACAACGGAGAGACCTTTAGAGCTTTTGAGCTGATATGTGTAATAGCTCTTTTTTGATTTATCGAGGGATTCGATAATTTTTCTATAATTTGCCTCGTTATAGATTTGAATTTTAGTCTCATGGATTCTTCCCTTAAGAATAGGGATTACATGAAATGTGTGATCACCAATTATTTGAGAAATTGTTTTTATTAGGGAATTTGAGTTTTTTTCACGTAAGTAAATTGGTGGGGGTTTTTGGAATTTCGGAATCGGTTCCGAACTTGTGGATTCGGCCAGAATGGCAAATCGGTTGTGCCCTAACTCAATAGACTTTTTGGGATTAGTCTTTTGCATTTTAGAAGATTTCACATTTCCAGGAGGAGAACCTCTTCGTTTGAAGTAGGCGTCAATGCCTGTCTGCGCTGCCGTTGCCTTTATATTTTGCTCTCTAGAGATAGAGCTACTTTGAAGTTTTGTTGTTTTTAACTTATCGACAAATTTTTTTTGCTCATTTAAGTTCTGAGCGGGAGTAACGCAAAAGGGAATTTGCATGCTGTGATGAAATGGGATTTCTAGAACAAAAGGCGAAACAGAGTTACCTGTGTGTGTGTTTGGAGTAACACACTCTTGACTCCATGTTAGAGCAGGCGTGAGAGATTCAGCGTGTGATGTCATCAATGCGGGATATTGAACGGGAGTAGTTGGTAACATTAGCGATACAGAATGCTTAGAGAGCGTTGCATACTGCAATGATGGACGAAGAGCGTCATCGCTATTGGGGGCAAGCGTGGACACATGAATTTTCGCCGTTCTCGCACTTTCTTGTTGTTGTTTTAATTGTGTCGCACTTTCTTCTGTTTCGCTTTCGTCTGAGCGGGAAGCAGAAAACGGCGTGAGAGACGCGCTCGATTTTTTCGGGGAATGCTTTATTCCCATTTTTTGCAGAAATAATTTATATTTTTCTTTTTTCGCGGAGTTTGTATTTGATTTGGGAAACACTTTCGAGTTTATTTTTTCTTTTGTGTGGAGCGGAAAATTTTGCGACCACATCAGAAGAGAATTCGCGGTGTAAACTTCCTATATGGCATCACTATTACTAACAACATGGTGGTAGACCAAGAAGGATATAAACAGAGATGACGACATGACGTTTACCGTTAGGATCGCCATTTTGTCATGACGTCAGCAGATACTTCTTGCCACACGAACAGCTGTTCTTTGTTTACGTTTTTCTGGCAGCCAACGTTGCCAGAAAGATCTGAATTGAAACATCTGCTAGAGTGGACTGCGTCGAAATTATCTAATTTTGAGTTCTTTCGTAATTTCGGCACAAATTACTCACAAATTACTATCAACAAAATTACGTTTGAATTGACGAGGAAATTTGAATACAACCCAGAAAATAAAACTTACCACACATAATAAATTCACATAAATCCAAACTGTAAAAAAAAATACAAAAAACCACAAAACTTTTGATGAGCAGATTTTTTTGAGTTGTTGGCAGATAAAATAGGGAATTTACGTGGTGCTCGAAGGAACGGACACATTTATGAAGAGATGCGAAGCGCCCTGGAAAAGTTTGATTGTGGTTTTTCAGCCGACGAAATAAAAATACAAATTACGAATATGCCATTTTCGTTTTTTTCTGTGGCATTCAATCTGCTGACGTCATCCTAGAGAACGGTACACGGCCTCTTGTCGATATCTAGTATTCTACATGGTAACATAATAATTTTCTTTAGCCATGCTATTCTATGTATCTTGGTGGTAGACAGGGTTCTCACTCTACTCTACCATTTGGGTCATAATGGCGAAAAATTTTAAGGCTTAAGGTAGGCCATATATGTAATACTTCTATATTGCCAGTATAGTGAAAGTACATTCACTGATATCAAGAGACAAAATATATGAAAAAGTACATTCGCAGTTCGGATTTCTCTGTCAAACTAATACAAAATTCAATGCTTGCTATTTTGCTCTTACAGTGAGCTCAAAACACATTGCAGAGATAGGATACTGGCAATATAGAAGTATTACATATATGAGGTAGGCTTGCCACACTTGGAGAAGCCCAAAACCGGAGATTTAGAAAAAACATTAAAACATAATTTTTTTTTATGCTTGGAAACAAATTTTCAATTATAAAAAGTTACAAACAAATAAAAATAAAATAATAATAATAAATTGATGGTTCACTTTTTTACAGTGGCTTACTGCTTATTTCGTTATTAAATTTGAGAAAACCAATACACATTTACACAGAAAAAAACGTATAACTTTTCAAAATGTATGAAAAATCCTGAATGTATTTACCGTTGTTAATACGTTGGTTTAACCGAAAAAAAATTGTTAAAATAAATCTTTAAAATTCGACATAAAATAGGTCAAATAATCGAAATTATAAGTTATTGTAAGGTTTTTACCACAATTTTTGATTATATGTGAATTTTTCACAAATTTACTGAACAATTAACAACTTAAAAGTGGAAAAAATTATGGAATAAATTTACCATCTCTCATCGGTGAAACGTATAACATTGAAGGGTTGAAGCGTTTTTAACCCTCTTTTTGGGTTAGATTTACCGACCTTTTTTTGTGTTTAGGGTGCACGGAATAAGCTGTAGTTAAAATAAAAATAACATTTAGGGAATTCACAAGGGTCTCGTATCGGTCGTATTGTTGTATTGTCGTGAAAAATACGATAGTTGTGAAAATGTTGTTGCTGTTTTCCATACAAAAAAAAATACGATAATACAACTTTGCAACCTGTGTTTCTATGACTCTCGTATTGATTCTTCTTCTTATTTGAAAAGTAATTGGAGGGAATTGTTAAAATTTCTTTTAGGGACTATTTTTAATACATAAAACGTTCACGACTTGCCTAAAATATTGCAACAAAGAACGTGGAAACCTCCAAAACTCTTGCGACCATCAACTTTGGCCAGATGGCCACTTGCACTGACGGGCAGACGAATGCCTGGCCCAGGCGTTTCCGGAAGCATTTTGAATGCATTAAACGTGCGCGACTTCTTGAAAATATTGAATCGAAGCACAGGTGAACCGCAATATTTCTTCCGATCCTTGATTTGGGCCGCATCAGCACCTCCGCGAATGGTAGCACGCATCCCGTGGCGAACGAATAATTTTTTCGCTCTCTTTTTCTCTCCCTCTCTGAAATGACAGTACTAGGGTGTGCTCACTACAATTGTATTTTTTCAAACATGATGATACGACAATACGAGACCCTTGTGAATTCCCTAATTAATATTATACATGGTTTTACAATCGAGATGATCGAGGACCGAAAAATATCACGAAAAATGGTATATGCTTTTATGGCCAATTCGCCACCCATTTCCATTTAAAAATGATACAAATTTTTGTTTTTAGGTTTTTGTGAATATATTGTCAATAAGATAGAAATGTACTTATGGACTCATTGAAAATGTAATCTAATTTCCTTTTCTACTGCTTATAGCAAAATGTACGATTCAATTAAAAAAACAAGAAGACGGAAGCGTCGATGGAATGTACGCCCAATTAATAAAGATTGGGCCTGTAGCGGCTACCAGCGGCAGGTCTTTTCAAAAATGAAAACCATGGACGAAGAGCAACTTTTCATTCACACAAGAATGACACGTCCAACGTTCGAAAAGCTCGTGAAATTGGTTGCCAAATATTTAAACAAGCCACGGCAGCGTATACTTGTGGAGGAGCGAGTTTCCCTGACACTTTTGTACGTGTTTCTCTAATTCCATATCATGGCTTGGCGCACGGAATGTCGTTCCAATGCATAGCATGGAGCTATAAATTTATTTATTTATTTATTTTACTTATTCAGTCTACTGATAATATAAATCTTACAGACTATGACATTCATCTTAATTAATAACGGTTTGAATAAGTACTAATTAAACAAAGCGAATAAATTCAATCTAAAACGATTTTCAGGTACATTAAAATCTAACACATTTGCAAAGTTGTTACATATATTTATACACCTATTAATGGGTTCACTTAAAGCATAATTAGTCTTATGAAATTTAGTCTCTAATAGCCTATTAGTTCTAAGATTTCTGAGAGGTTCATACAAAACGAAATTTTCTGACAATTCAATCGATGTAATTTTTCCAGACAAAGTGTGGTACACAAACAAAATTGAAGACGATACTCTTATATCTTTTAAAGATTGAAGACCAAGAAGCTTTCGACGGGAATCATAAGATGGAATTCCATCGGGCCAACGCATTTTTTTAATGACATATCTTGTGATGTTTCTTTGTATTCTTTCAATACAATTTACATGAATAACATAAAAAGGATTCCAAATAATAAAACAATATTCAATGATACTACGAACAAGTGACACATAAAGCGCTTTTATTGTCATAGGATCCTTAAAATTTTGCGTGTTTCGTTTAATAAATCCAATCATGGAGTTAGATTTCGCAACAATATAATCATAATGGCGATTAAAACAAAAGTTTGAGTTGAATATTACACCCAAATCTTTCATCTCATGTTTACAAATCAGATTTAAATTGTTTATTGAATAAGTAAAGCTAATTTTATTAGTATTTCTAGAAAAAGTTACTACACAACACTTATTTATATTTAAAGTTAAGTTATTTGAAACGCACCAACTGTGAAAACTAATTAAATCACTTTGAAGTTTATGACAGTCAGAAAGTTGCGATATTTTAAGGTATACCTTGACGTCATCAGCAAACATCAAACACTTAGAGAATTTAAAACAGAGAGGCAAATCATTTATAAAAATTAAATTTGAACCCCCAAATGTGAATAATTTAAGTGATATTCTAGTTACTGGTGATGATATTGCCATAGCCATTTCTGACCTAAAATCAAGTTTTAAGTTTGAACGTGGCGGTTTTCCCCCAATGTTTTTTAAGTTTTGTGTAGAGACTATTGTTGAACCTATCGCGTCAATGTTTAATCTCTGTTTAAAAACTGGCGTTTTCCTAGACTAGTGGAGAAGTTGTACCGTTGTCCCTATTTTTAAATTTGGTGATCGAAGCAAAATTATTAATTACAGAGCTATAGTGAAACAAAGTACTTTTGCTAAACTTTTTGACCATATTAATAAAGTTAAATTATTCGATCATGTGAGAAATGCTTTATGTGAGTGTCAGCATGGTTTTTTACCTGGCAGATCGACCTGTTCGAATTTGGCTTTGATCTCGAGTAAAATTGTTGATGCTTTGGAGTGTCGAAATCAATTAGATGTAGTATATACAGACTTTTCTAAAGCCTTCGATAAGGTGGATCACAACATATTACTTTGTAAGTTAAAAAGGTTTGGTTTGTCTGAAGAATTAATAAATTTTTTTAAAAGTTTCTTAACGAATCGGAAACTTTTCGTCAAATTGGGGGAAACAATATCGGAAACTCCTTTAAATGCTTCTTCTGGTATTCCACAAGGTACCCATTCTGGGCCTTTATTTTTATAACCCTTATATTAACTTGCTTTGGGCGGACTATATATATATATATATATATATATATATATATATATATCCTCAAATCTGCGGCGAGCTTTTTCATACACTTCCACATGAGCTAGAGAGCTGAAATTTGGAACACTGATAGAACTCTGACAATGCAGTAGGGGGCCGTCGGGGGACTCGAACCTTTTTTTTTTTAAACATGGCATAACTTCTAATTCCTTCAAGCTACATTGATGAAATTTGGTAGGTGAGTTCTTATTGACAAACATAAAATATCTAAAAACTATCAATAAAATACCGATTTTCGATAAAATTACTAACATATGGTCTCAAAATGTATCGTACTCGCATGTGCAGGGCTTCGGTCAGACCGAAGATAATTCTCTTACTAGTTTTAAATAACATTATTTATTGATATTTCATTGTTATATTTTATTTACGAAATAAAGAAATGGTTTAAATTTTTGTTTACTTACCGAGATTTTAACCATTCGGATTCATAAACTCTCCCCTTAGCACGCTTGCCTACCGCTGTGTGTATTTTGCAATGCTTTAACCGCATACATATACTATGAAACTGCTTGGTTAGGATTTGAAACGGTTTCAGTTCTGAAATATAACTGAAAACAGTTTTATTTTTGGGATAGTGGGTTCGAATCTCAGTCGGAGCAATTTATATTTTCTTTCCTTTTTAACACATTAATTTTTGTATTCTTTTTCTTTGAGTCGTCAGTACCTCAAAAATGCAACAAAATTAAAATCGGCAAATGCAGATCGGTTTTTTTTGCACAAATATATAAAAAAAATAATAATAAAAAAAAAAGAATCGAAAACAAATTTGGTCTGACTGAGATTCGAACCCACGCTCCAGTAACTCATACCATCTTCAAAAAGTGAAACTGTTTCAGTTGTGTTTTAGAACGGTGCGGTGTTGAATTTTTCGTAACGATTGCCGTTTTAAATCATAACCATGCAGTTCTGATTTTTTTTCCCTCTGTGTAGGAAATAGGGGATGCAATCCGAAAAGGAGCTTTCTTCAAAATCAGTGCTCGATGGTCCGATTAGGCTAGTTTGGTTCCTTTGCATACATATAAAAATGACTCTTGTGAAGTTTGGAGCCAATCGGATAACGAAAAGTCGGCGCGGAATGCACCTTTTTTTCCCCATACAAAAATGGAAAACATTGGAAATGGTGCTCTGATTTTGATGACACTTTCTGGAATGAACAAAAGACATACATGTATATATTAACTTTTTCGTGCTAATTGTAAGTTTCCATTGAAATTTGTACAATAGACCTAATCCATACGAAATTTTTTTCTCCAAGGTCGCTATATGTTGATTCCACGAGAGATTGTTGCTGAGGGTTAGACCAAGAAACTTGACATTATCTCTCTTCACGACTTCAGTTTCATTCACCAAGAATTTAAACTACTCCTCTCGATGTTGTGGCGGAAACATTATAAATTGCGTTTTATCCTCGTTTATTGCCATCTTGTTGAACCGGAAGTACTCCTTTAAGATGGACAAAATCGTACTCCAGCTTCGGTCTCAAAGCCAACCTTCCCATGCTTGGGTAAAATATAGCAATGTCATCAGCAAAAAGAATTAAATTGCCGTTCAGTGTAATATTTCATGAATCAATCTATCACCATTGATTCAACATCAGTTTTAATATTGAATGGCAACAAATTCTTTCCATCAAACGCCCAAGTAACGTTACCTAAATTAAAATCACCCAAAGTAATGCAATGACAATTTTCGTCTAATGAATCCATTATAAAGATAATATTTTGTATATGCTTATTGTATAAATCCAGCGAACTATTTGGTGGAATATATGATACAAAAACAAATATTGAATATAGACAAGAAAAACTAATTTGTACACAAAGCTGCTCTACGCAGGCATCATGAACTGGTAACTCAATAAGTTTGCTTGGGAGATTACATCTCACAGCAACCAGTACACCGCCCCCACTCTTGTGTCCCGAAGCCAGCGGACAACGATCAAAACGATAAACGGAATAAAAAGAATCGAACAGTTCAGCTGAAGAAATGCCTTCGTGAAGCCACGACTCACTCATGAAGAGACATTGCAAGATGGAATTGAGATGTTTTCGTGCGAATTCCACCCGCATTTTGATAATATATAGAATAAGATGTTTACGAGGAGAGAGGCGCAGGCGAGAGCCCCGATGACGATGATTGCGGCGACGATTCAGATGGTAAACATTCATCCTTATCTAAGTTGTTTTTGGTTTTTCCAACTCTACCTTTCGAAAATTTTTAAATGGACGCAATTTAACATCTTTCGGCCAAAGAGGCGGATGTAAGATATTTTGCAAAAACTGCTCCGAAACTCCCAATTTAAAGCTCACCCTCTTCAGTTTCAGAATGTCAGCATCTTTCTTTATAAGTATGTAGCAGGCTAAATCATTATTATTGGATGAGTGCTTGACTACGTACTCAATAATATCATTTGCAGAGACCGTAGGACTAAACGACGACAAATGATCCCATTTCTTTGTAGAGACAACTTCCAGATCGTTGCTCTCATTTTGACCAACAACAACAACAGACGTACGTTGCTTATTGTTACTGTTCTTTACATTGCCTTCACACCAGCCACGATGAAAAAATCTCTTACAGAGACCACTACATGGAACAATTTGTCCATCAGTTTTCGAAAAGCTTTTATTACACTTTCCGCAAAAGTCATCCATATCTCATTAAATTTGCGAGAGAAATACGGAGCGAAAAAATAACGCGTCCAAGAGTCTAGGAAAACGCCAGTTTTTAAACAGAGATTAAACAGTGACGCGATAGGTTCAACAATAGTCTCTACACAAAACTTAAAAAACATTGGGGGAAAACCGCCACGTTCAAACTTAAAACTTGATTTTAGGTCAGAAATGGCTATGGCAATATCATCACCAGTAACTAGAATATCACTTAAATTATTCACATTTGGGGGTTCAAAATTCAGGCTATTGTCATGACGAGTCGAGTTATCGTATAATTCATAAACTGTTTGGAAAAAGTCGGCAAACAGATTGCAAGATTCAAGTGTATTGTTGGACTTGAGGTCATCTAACTCCATGCTTGATGGAAACCCATTTGTTTTACGTTTTGTATTCAAGTAATGCCAAAAAGACGAAGGATTTATTTTCAAATTGGTCTCAATCCTTAAAATGTATTTGTTAAATAAAAATGTATGAAGAAAATCGAATTCATTTCGCATTTGTATAAACTGTAAGTAATCTGAGTTGGAATTTGTTCTTTTAAATTTCTTGAATGCCTTATTTTTAAGGTTTTTTAAGTGCGCCAAACGGTTATTAAACCATGGAGGTTTATTTCTCAGAATAAAATGGTTTTTATTTGGAACAAACTGGCCAATAGCGGATGTAAACATAGAGCAAATACAATCATATGCAACATTTGGGTCTGAAAAAGTACTTAAAACATACCAATTAGAGTTTTTTAGAACCTCATTAATTTTAACAAAGTTACCTTTTGAAAAATTTAATTGCTCAGAAGAAACATTAGTAAATTTATCAAAATCATAAAATTCAAATTCAATTTTTAGTGCCTTATGGTGCATACTAGTATTAAAAATTGGCGCCAAGTCTACATCACAATTCGCTTTTAAACAATCTGTTACAAATATTAAATCTAAAATACGATTTAAATCATTTTTTATGCAATTTACTTGCTGAAAATCATTTGACAAAAAATAATCTATCACCATTGATTCAACATCAGTTTTAATATTGAATGGCAACAAATTTTTTCCATCAAACGCCCAAGTAACGTTACCTAAATTAAAATCACCCAAAGTAATGCAATGACAATTTTCGTCTAATGAATCCATTATAAAGATAATATTTTGTATATGCTTATTGTATAAATCCAGCGAACTATTTGGTGGAATATATGATACAAAAACAAATATTGAATATAGACAAGAAAAACTAATTTGTACACAAAGCTGCTCTACGCAGGCATCATGAACTGGTAACTCAATAAGTTTGCTTGGGAGATTACATCTCACAGCAACCAGTACACCGCCTCCACTCTTGTGTCCCGAAGCCAGCGGACAACGATCAAAACGATAAACGGAATAAAAAGAATCGAACAGTTCAGCTGAAGAAATGCCTTCGTGAAGCCACGACTCACTCATGAAGAGACATTGCAAGATGGAATTGAGATGTTTTCGTGCGAATTCCACCCGCATTTTGATAATATATAGAATAAGATGTTTACGAGGAGAGAGGCGCAGGCGAGAGCCCCGATGACGATGATTGCGGCGACGATTCAGATGGTAAACATTCATCCTTATCTAAGTTGTTTTTGGTTTTTCCAACTCTACCTTTCGAAAATTTTTAAATGGACGCAATTTAACATCTTTCGGCCAAAGAGACGGATGTAAGATATTTTGCAAAACCTGCTCCGAAACTCCCAATTTAAAGCTCACCCTCTTCAGTTTCAGAATGTCAGCATCTTTCTTTATAAGTATGTAGCAGGCTAAATCATTATTATTGATGGATGAGTGCTTGACTACGTACTCAATAATATCATTTGCAGAGACCGTAGGACTAAACGACGACAAATGATCCCATTTCTTTGTAGAGACAACTTCCAGATCGTTGCTCTCATTTTGGCCAACAACAACAACAGACGTACGTTGCTTATTGTTACTGTTCTTTACATTGCCTTCACAGCAGCCACGATGAAAAAATCTCTTACAGAGACCACTACATGGAACAATTTGTCCATCAGTTTTCGAAAAGCTTTTATTACACTTTCCGCAAAAGTCATCCATATCTCATTAAATTTGCGAGAGAAATACGGAGCGAAAAAATAACGCGTCCACACGATACGAGTATCAGCGAAAGACTGACAGTGCGGAACCACAGTGCGGCACATACTTCTGGAAACGTGTGATGTGTTCTGGCGCATACTTTCACCAATTTACGTCAGTGAGCCCACGACGTCACAGTACTGCGACATTGAGCAGGATTTTTATAAGATGTGGAATATCCCAAACTGTGTTGGCGCAATAGACGGCAAACATATTGCAGTCAAATGCCCAGCAAACTCTTCAT
This sequence comes from Heteromyza rotundicornis, assembly GCA_951394025.1. Lineage (NCBI taxonomy): Eukaryota > Metazoa > Arthropoda > Insecta > Diptera > Heleomyzidae > Heteromyza > Heteromyza rotundicornis. The sequence continues at coordinate 10,807,521 of OX596014.1, read as the reverse complement.
CAATGTTTTTGAATTATAAAAAATGGGACAATAAATCTTCTTAAGAAGTTCATGGAGTCAAATAATGGCCGAGAGTTCTCTTTCACAGCTCCACTTCCTGATGGTGCACCACTCCGCCAAGATTCCCTCCCGTATTTATCGGGCAGTGACGTCCATCTTCGTATGCACAGGTCCCCTGCAAACGAAACAACTATGTTGATGTGTTGTATTTTGTTGTGTACAATACGAACCTGTCGTTTCAAGCTCCTTGGCGATTTCCTCCCAAATTGCTGTCTTCCGATGTTGGTTTTTGTACAACGAGCTGGATTTGTCGTTCCCGATTAGGTTCCACCAAAAGGATCAGCTTTTCGTCATCCATCTTTCTTCTGTCAAGTGTTTCGGCTTTTTCTGATTGTTTTATTTATTTACCAACAGTGCTGCCGGATATCTCTATCCGCAGAAGAAGAATTCCCACATTTCCCTTTTTTCGGGTTGTATTTTGTAATATTCAACAAATTGTTTATGCAGAATAGTTTTAATTGCAAAAAATTTTGATTTTATATTTGTTTTTCTAAATAATTTTAACAATTTAAAAAATTATTTTAGTTTGAGTAAAATTGTAGCACAGTGACAACACACTTTTGTAAAAAAAATCAAATCGGGGCAGGTTTCTGCGTTTACGGTTACGTTTGCAGACGCTCGTGTAATCGTTTGTATAGAGTTCGGGTGAGGCAGCTTCAGTCAGCTGTTTGCTGCGCAGCGAATTCACGATTTTACGTCTAGACTGATTGGGCCTTTAAAAATATTACACTGAACGGCAATTTAATTCTTTTTGCTGATGACATTGCTCTATTTTACCCAAGCATGGGAAGGTTGGCTTTGAGACCGAAGCTGGAGTACGATTTTGTCCATCTTAAGGGAGTACTTCCGGTTCAACAAGATCGCAATAAACGAGGATAAAACGCAATTTATAATGTTTTCGCCACAACATCGAGAGGAGTAGTTTAAATTCATGGTGAATGAAACTGAAGTCGTGAAGAGAGATAATGTCAAGTTTCTTGGTCTAACCCTCAGCAACAATCTCTCGTGGAATCAACATATAGCGACCTTGGAGAAAAAAATTTCGTATGGATTAGGTCTATTGTACAAATTTCAATGGAAACTTACAATTAGCACGAAAAAGTTAATATATACATGTATGTCTTTTGTTCATTCCAGAAAGTGTCATCAAAATAAGAGCCCCATTTCCAATGTTTTCCATTTTTGTATGGGGAAAAAAAGGTGCATTCCGCGCCGACTTTTCGTTATCCGATTGGCTCCAAACTTCACAAGAGTCATTTTTATATGTATGCAAAGGAACCAAACTAGCCTAATCGGACCATCGAGCACTGATTTTGAAGAAAGCTCCTTTTCGGATTGCATCCCCTATTTCCTACACAGAGGGAAAAAAAATCAGAACTGCATGGTTATGATTTAAAACGGCTATCGTTACGAAAAATTCAACACCGCACCGTTCTAAAACACAACTGAAACAGTTTCACTTTTTGAAGATGGTATGAGTTACTGGAGCGTGGGTTCGAATCTCAGTCAGACAAAATTTGTTTTCGATTCTTTTTTTTTATTATTATTTTTTTTATATATTTGTGCAAAAAAATCGATCTGCATTTGCCGATTTTAATTTTGTTGCATTTTTGAGGTACTGACGACTCAAAGAAAAAGAATACAAAAATTAATGTGTTAAAAAGGAAAGAAAATATAAATTGCTCCGACTGAGATTCGGACCCACTATCCCAAAAATAAAACTGTTTTCAGTTATATTTCAGAACTGAAACCGTTTCAAATCCTAACCAAGCAGTTTCATAGTATATGTATGCGGTTAAAGCATTGCAAAATACACACAGCGGTAGGCAAGCGTGCTAAGGGGAGAGTTTATGAATCCGAATGGTTAAAATCTCGGTAAGTAAACAAAAATTTAAACCATTTCTTTATTTCGTAAATAAAATATAACAATGAAATATCAATAAATAATGTTGTTTAAAACTAGTAAGAGAATTATCTTCGGTCTGACCGAAGCTATAATACCCTGCACATGCGAGTACGATACATTTTGAGACCATATGTTAGTAATTTTTATCGAAAATCGGTATTTTATTGATAGTTTTTAGATATTTTATGTATATTTTATTCATAATTTTTCGATATTTTATCGATAGTTTTTCGATAATCTATCGATAATTTTTCGATAATTTTCCAATATTTATCGATAATTTTCCAATATTTATCGATAATTTTAGTTTTCTGATCCATTTAAAAATGTTGTTCCAATTCCATTTTGTTCCGGTCCAATTCCATTTCGTTCCGGTTTCATTCCCATTTCGTTCTCGACCTCATTTCCAACCCAATGCAGAAAACCGCATCCAAATCGGTTAAGTATTTCTCAAGATAAACGAAAATAATATAAAATTGGCGGCAATTTGTATGGGAGGTAGGCGTGGCTCTTATCCGATAATGCCCATTTTCAATACCGTGCAATCATTCGCCAAAATAAGAGGAATCCCAAAATTTGGAGGCGATCGGTTGAGTATTTCTCAAGATAAACGAAAATAATATAAAATTGGCGGCCATTTTGTATGGGAGGTAGGCGTGGCTCTTATCCGATGTTGCCCATTTTCAATACCGTCCAATCATACCGTCCAATCATTTCAGCTAAATAATTACCCATTTCCATTATTTTCATCATAGGACACCATTGCTTTGCATCTGTCAAGTGATTGCTGCCACCCAAGATACATACACTGAGAAAAAAATCAAAACGAAACGTTGTCAAAACGTTCCGAACCGTTGTCAATTTCCGGCCATAACTAAATGTTCTGATTTTAACAACAAAACGTTTAAATTTTTTTGAAACTGGCCATTAATAAATTAAAACGGCACATTGATGAACTGACACGCAAATGTTGTTGTTTCAAGACTGAAAATTTTTGATTTGCGACTGAAATGTTTATGATTTCATGAATTGAAAATACAAAAAATGTTATTGGAAAGACCTATTTTTTAATTTTAATTTCAAATTAAATTTAATTTATTATATTTTTTTACTCTAAATTATTTTTTTAAACAACATTATTTATTGAGCTCGTCGGTAGATTTAACCGACAAAAAATGGTAAAAAAAATAGTTGAAATAACCGAAAAAATTGTTGTTCTACAGAAATTTTAGGTTCTTTTACAGCAATTGTTGGTTAAATTTGAATTTTCACCAACTTGTGAAATTTACCATTCGCGCATCTTCAGTTGAATCGTTGGGATTCAAAGAAAGAAGAATTCCCAATCGTGTTATAGAGGCAGCTTGAGCAGAGCCAAACAGAGTTTTTTGCTTGTAATACTACTTTTGGAAAATAAGTGCTTGTGTCAGTTCTGCGCTCAAGCTAATATTTATTTTTTTAAACATGCAATCTTGCTTTATCGAAATATATTTTTGTGTTTAATATGTTTTTTCGGTTGATGGGGTTTGTTTTAAAATGAAGAAAAAATTAATTCATCGAAAAAAGTTTTCTTATTAAAAAAATATGTACCGAAACAAATTTTTGTTGTATGTTTACAATTAAAAATTGTAAGCCAACAAATCATTAAGGGTTGGGAAGGGTTGGAGCGTTTTTAACCGTCTTTTTCGGTTAAATCTACCGACTTTTTTTTTTGTGTGTACCGGTGTGTGTATTGTTGCAATGCAATGCAATGTTTTAACTACATACATATATTAGAAACTGTTTGGTAAGGATTTGAAACGGTTTCAGTTCTGAAATATAACTGAATCAGTTTTACTTTTTGGGATAGTGGGATAGTCGAATCTCAGTCGGAGCAATTTATGTTTTGTTTCCTTTTCAACACATTACTTTTTGTATTCTTTTTTTTTGAGGCGTCGCTGGTCACGAATCCGTGGTTTGTTTTGCTACGCTAACTCTAAATTTCTGGAAATCGACGTTCAGTACCTCAAAAATGCAACACAAATATGTATAAAAAATAATTAAAAAAAACAGAATTGAAAAAAAATTTGGTCTGAACTGAGATTCATACCATCTTCAAAAAGTGAAGCTCTGTCAGTTGTGTTTTAGAACTGCGCGGAGTTGAATTTTTCGTAACGATAGCCGTTTCAAATCATAACCATGCAGTTCTGATTTTTGTTCCCTCTATGTAGGCTTGCCACACACAGGGTTTTTGCCCGGAGTTATTATTTGGATAATTTAAATTATTTCGACCGAACCAAGTGCTCTGGGCTTTTGGAAAATCCAAATAAACCTATCGATTGGATATCGCCTTGTGGTCGAGTTGATATCAAATAGTTTTCTTAAATCTCCAACGTTAAGGCCCAATCAGTCTAGACGTAAAATCGTGAAATCGCTGCGCAGCAAACAGCTGACTGAAGCTGCCTTACCCGAACTCCATACAAACGATTACACGAGCGTCTGCAAACGTAACCGTAAACGCAGAAACCTGCCCCGATTTTATTTTTTAAGAAAGTGTGTTGCCACTGTGCTACAATTTTACTCAAACTAAAAAAATTTTTGAAATTGTTAAAATTATTTAGAAAAACAAATATAAAATCAAAATTTTTTGAAATTAAAACTATTCTGCATAAACAATTTGTTGAATATTACAAAATACAACCCGAAAAAAGGGAAATATGGGAATTCTTCTTCTGCGGATAGATATATCCGGCAGCACTGTTGGTAAGTAAACAAAACAATCAGAAACAGCAGAAACACTTGACAGATCCTTTTGGTGGAATCTACTCGGGAACTGTGCGATAAATCCAGCTCGTTGTACAAAAACCAACATCGAAAGACAGCAATTTGGGAGGAAATCGCCAAGGAGCATGAAACGTCAGGTTCGTATTGTACACAACAAAATACAACACATCAACATAGTTGTTTTGTTTGCAGGGGACCTGTGCATACGAAGATGGACGTCACTTCGCGATAAATACGGGTGGGAATCTCGGCGGAGTGGTGCACCATCAGGAAGTGGAGCTGTGAAAGAGAATTCTTGGCCATTATTTGACTTCAATCGGTTGTGCGAATAAAAAATCTGCTCTCATAAAATCAATTTTTTATATCGGAAGTTCTACTTTAAAAATATTGAAACAGCCCCGAGGCTCCGTGCGATAGTACAGTGACGCGTTTGCATAGGGCTCGCGATCACTTGCTTGGACACTTTTGTGAAATTTGAAAACAAAACGAAAATTTTTGGCAAATATAATCACAATTCGAATTCGCTTCATCAACAAAAACTTTATCCCGCGCAACATATCTGCTAAAACATTACACATTCTTTATAAACAAAATATAATCAGCTGATCCACTGACAGCAAAGTCAACACAGCGTTGACGTTAAAATTTCCCTCGGAAAAAAATATACCAAAAAACATCTGTTTGCAGCGATCAGCGAGTACACAAACCGCATCGCGCCATCTATGCGTCGCTTTTCTAATTAGGGTGACCAGAACCTTAAAAACGCGAAATTAGTACCAGTGTGACCGCTCGTCATGCAACGTACCCCTCCGTCAATAGTAGACAGTGGACGAAATGGTACAGCTCATCAGCAGCTGCAACTACAACAACAACTTTTGCCTATTCAAATTCCCTCGCCAGATATACAGTGGAGTTCCCATAGCGATATTGCACACGCAAACACAGGTAACTCTGTATCGTCAATTTCTTTGGTTGATACCCCTAGCAAATATATTGAAATCCCCGTAGGCCTTACTCCCATTCCTGACTCAAGTGAGACGAATAGCGGATTTTCTGAAATCGCTAATCGCATAACAAAGGTCGCTACTCGCTCCATTATTACAGGTCAAAAGAGCAAAATGCCGACAGTGCAGACAGGAATCAACATTTACTTCGCAAAGCGAGTACTATCGTCCCCCACAAATGGGAATAGGCATTCCGCAAAAATTTAAAAAGACGAATCCCGTTAAACCATCTCTCGAACTTGGGCAAAATCGATATGCGATTCTTGCTGAAGAAAATGATTCGGATCCCAAGTCGAAATCGCAAAAACCCCCACCTATCTACCTGCGTGAGCGAAACTCTAATTCGCTCATCAAAGATATAACTCAAAATATTGGTCCTAATAATTTCCACGTGATTTCTATTCTCAGGGGACAAGTACACGAAACAAAAATCCAAATTTACAGCGAATCCAATTATAGAAAAATTGTCAATCTCTTTGATAAACTCAAAAAGAGCTACTACACCTACCAGCTCAAAAGTTCCAAAGGCCTCTCAGTCGTACTGAAAGGTATCGAGCCTTTCGTAGAATGCGACGAAATCAAAACTGCACTAAGCGATGAAGGCTTCCAAATAAAGTCCGTATTCAATATCCAGAATCAAAAAAAAATCCCACAACCCCTTTTTCGTGTGGAACTAGAGTTCGACTCAAAATTGCTCAAAAAAGGTGAACCCCACCCGATATACTCGCTCAGATATCTGCTACATCGCAAAATCACAATTGAAGTGCCTCACAAGCGCAGTGGACCGATTCAGTGTCATAACTGCCAAGAATACGGCCACACAAAGTCTTACTGCACTCTTCCCAGCGTGTGCGTAATTTGTGGAGACCTGCACGAAACAGGTTCGTGCACAAAAACAAAAGAGGATTCCACTATTAAAAAATGTAGTAATTGCGGTGGCAATCACACTGCTAACTATAGAGGCTGTGCAGTCTATCAAAGCTTCATAAAATAGACGGAAAATGTTACGCAAAAACATGAAACATGGAAAACCCAAAAATTTCCTCCGCTATCCGCTGCACAATCCTTCGCAAACCCACTTTCAAAACAAGGCGTTTCCTACGCCAGTGCCTTAAAAAGCGGTCACTCTGAAACTGTGCACGCGCAACCTGCTCCTCCTAGTAGTAGCCTTGAACAAACTCTACAAATATTCATGCAAAATATGTCTCAATTTATGTCTGGTATGCAAAATATGATGCAAGACCGCTTAATGATGTCTCTCGAATTCTAAAAAAGCAGCTTGAGAGGAAATCCGAAAGAGAATTCCAGCTATTTGTTGAACATCTCGCACTCACAAAATCAACAAACTACTCGCTCTGGCGAGCTGCAAAAAATATGAAAAAACCAATACTGACAGAACCCCCTCTAAGGCTGCCAAATGGAAACTGGGCTAGAAGCGATTCAGAAAAGGGTGCAGCTTTTGCCAACCACCTAAAAACCGTGTTCACCCCGAACACGACAGCTGGTGATATCCCAATACCAACATTAATCCCACATAATACCTCTTGTACAGGCAATAAATAAAAGCTTGGACCCGAAAAAAGCACCAGGACCGGATTTGATAACGCCAACAATGATAAAAGAACTGCCAACAGTTGCAATAACCCACTTATTGCACATATTTAACGCGATTCTCAGAACATGGCACTACCCAGATGATTGGAAACTATCTCAAGTTACAATGATTCCCAAACCTGGAAAAGATCCCAGTAATGTGACGTCATACCGGCCTATAAGTTTGCTCTCTGTAATATCGAAACTCTTCGAAAAACTTTTAATAAAATTGATTCTACCGAAAATTCTAGAAAAACAAGTGATTCCCGATCACCAGTTTGGCTTCCGCGAAAAGCATGGCACTATTGAGCAAGTGCACCGCATTGTTGACTCAATAAAAGGCACTTTCGAAAATAAACAGTATTGCTCCGCTGTTTTCCTCGATATCAGCCAGGCCTTCGATAAAGTCTGGCACGAAGGACTTATTTACAAACTACAGCATATTCTTCCCGCTAAAATGCACTGTCTACTCAAAAACTACCTCACGAATAGAAAATTTGTAGTAAAATACAAAAGCTTTGTCTCCCGAAAATACGAAATACTGGCCGGAGTACCACAAGGCAGTGTCCTCGCGCCCCTGCTATATATTCTCTATACTGCAGATATGCCCAAAAGTGATAGAACTCTTATATTGACTTTTGCTGACGACACTGCTATCCTTGCTCTCACTCAAACCCAGACATGGCAACTCTTTTCGTGCAAAAACATTTGGACAATCTAAGTAATTGGCTATCACGATGGAAAATCAAGGTCAATGAATCCAAAAGCTGTCACTTAACCTTCACTCTAAGAAGGGGCACGTGTCCTGCTCTAAAGATAAACGGCCAAGTCGTCCCTGAAAGTTCCGAAACCAGGTATCTTGGAATGCATCTCGATCGCCGACTCACATGGCATAAACATATTGAATCCAAAATCACTCAGATCAAATTAAAGCAATTGGAACTAAATTGGCTAATCTCAAGGGCATCAAAGCTAAATCTCACATACAAAAGTATAATAAAACCCATATGGACATATGGAATTGAACTCTGGGGCACTGCCTCTCCCTCGAACGTGGAAAAACTCCAGAGAGTCCAATCTAAAATCCTGAGACAAATTGCCAGAGCCCCTTGGTATATAAAAAATACTAACATCCACAGAGACCTGAATATACCTGCAGTAAAAGACGAAATTCCGAAATTTACCTCGAAGTACAAGCAGAAGCTCATGTTTCACCCAAACATTCTAGCTAGAAATTTACTGAGACCTCTGAATCCCTCACGTCTCAAACGAAACTAATATATTCCCCATATATTAGTTACGATAACTCTACATTGCCTAAATCAATCGATATGGGGCAAATAGTTGTAATCTGAATATTATAAAAATAAGCTGAATTTCTGAATTTTTGAAAAATCATTGTTAGACCTAAGTTATTATTAGGAGATTCAATTGAATAAAATTATTATTAAAAAAAAAAAAATAATAATTATTTGACTCCATGAACTTTTTAAAAAGATTCATTGTCCCATTTTTTATAATTCAAAAACATTGATGAAGAGTTTGCTGTGCATTTGATTGCAATATGTTTGCCGTCTATTGCGCCAACACTGTTTGGGATGTTCCACATCTTATAAAAATCCTGCTCAATGTCGCAGTACTGTGACGTCGAGGGCTCACTGACGTAAATTGGTGAAAGTATGCGCCAGAACACATCACACGTTTCCAGAAGTATGTTCCGCACTGTGGTCTTTCCCATGCTATGCATTGGAACGAAATTCCGTGCGCCAAGTACCTGAAGATCAAAATAATATTTTATAAAGAAGCCATGATATGGAATTAGAGAAACACGTACAAAAGTGTCAGGGAAACTAGCTCCTCCACAAGTATACGCTGCCGTGGCTTGTTTAAATATTTGGCAACCAATTTCACGAGCTTTTCGAACGTTGGACGTGTCATTCTTGTGTGAATGAAAAGTTGCTCTTCGTCCATGGTTTTCATTTTTGAAAAGACCTGCCGCTGGTAGCCGCTACTGGCCCAATCTTTATTAATTGGGCGTACATTCCATCGACGCTTCCGTCTTCTTGTTTTTTTAATTGAATCGTACATTTTGCACAATCCTAAAAAGGCTACGTCGATTAATTCGTCGTCGGAATCCATATTTTCCGCGTTCAGTCGAGTAATCGCTGAAAATTTACATTTACGCTGAGTTTACGAAAATACGTTTACGTCTAGACTGATTGGGCCTTTAAGATGAAAATGGACCTTCATTTTGAAGCATTTTATGAATGAATTTTAGTATGAGAAAATCAGATGAGAGTTCACAAAATTGGTTTTATAGGAAACTAGTAAGATAATTATCTTCGGTCTGACCGAAGCTATAATACCCTGCACATGCAGGGTTTTCGATTTATATCGATAATTTTTCGATTTTTTTCGATAATTGTCCAATATTTATCTTTTAAGCAACTGCGCGTTTTCGAGGGGTTTCCCTCTTTAAATGAATACCGTTAACCGATGAACAAATTCCTGACAAGTGTTGCTTGTAGGGCTGTTACTTTCCTTCGAAGCCTTCGAAACTTCGAATACTTCGAAGTTCGAAGCTTCGAAGTCTTTCCGAAGACTTCGAATACTTCGAAGCTTCGAAGTTTTTTTAGACGAAGCTTCGAAGTTTACACGAAGTTCTTCGTAGATAATGTGCTTCGAATATATCGAAGCTTCGAAGGTTAAAAAAGCTTCGAAGTCTTCGATTTTTACTTTAGAATAATATAAATGTACGACTAGTCTTTTTTGGGCGAATCAGGCCAAGATGAATCATGCCAGGTGGGATTACAGATGCCACCAGGTGTGTCCTGGGACATTTTTTGAATGAATCATGCCAGGTGGGATTACAGAGCGGATATAAAACCCCACTTATCCGAACGTTTTGGTGCAAGGACGCACTTGGTGGCAGCTGTAATCCCACCTGACATGATTCAACCATAAAAGTCCCAAAGACGCACCTGGTGGCAGCTGTAATCTCACCTGACATGAATCATCCAAAAAATGTGCAAGGACGCACCTGGTGGTTGTAATCCCACCTGACATGAATCAACTTGGCCTGATTCGCCCAAAAAGACTACTCGTACATTTATATTAATCCAAAGAAAAAATCGAAGCCTTCGAAGCTTCGAAGGCTTCGAAGTGTTGAAAATCACCAGCCCTAATATATATAAAAGAATGAAAGTTAAAAAATTACCTTTTTTCTTCAGATGGACCTTTTTCCTTTTTATGGGAAAATCCAACCAAAGAAATCCCTCAAAAAGGGAAATTACCCTCAATTTGGCATGACTGCTGCGCAGCGATTTTACGATTTTACGTCTGGACCAATTGCACAGAGTATACAGAGGCGACACTCTCTGTAAATCGACTGAAATCCAATATGGCCGACCATTTTTTTTGATTTTTCGTGTTTGCTTCACACTGTATATGTGAGTTCACCACGAATTGTTGTTGTTTCGCGTGTATTACGAAAAAGTATGAGACAATATGGATAAAAAAGTGCAAAATGTGGTAAAAATGTGTTAAAAACAGTGGTGAAGTAACAAATGTAAACAATTTGTAGAAATTGCAAATTATTTGTTTAAAATGTGAATTAATACCGCTAGAAAGAGTTGGTGGCCCTTGCGGATGTAACATTTATGCTGCGCAATTATTCAAAGCCGAGTACAGGCAATAAAATCGAACTGAGCAACACAATTGAGGGCAGGTCGCAGGTCAGATCCGGGCCGATTCTAGGCCGTCAATTCGCGAACATTATGAACACCTGAAAGGATTTGGGATTTTCACATCATCGACAGCTGCATGGTTCGTACGAAACATCAGAGGACGAAACCAGTTACGGTCTAAAATTCTAGATATCCAGCCAAATACACAGGAAATCGCGCCGTTGGAACCGCACTAAGCAGAAGCGCGCTCAGTAAAGCTCTGAAGAACTAAGTGAATGTAAGTGGTGGTAACATTAGAAAAAAAAAATTAATACAAATGAATACTTGCAGATGCTCCTGGCCCAACTGTAGACGGAGTGCAGTGCCGGCAATTAAACATTGCACAAAATGCTGTTATACTTGCGGTCCACCTATAACGTGTACAAAGGCAACGGCATTTGTGTGGATCGTGAATTACATGACATCAATGGCACATTCCAGACATTATAACGCAAATGGAGTCTTCGTCACTGCATCAAATGTCCTCTGAATCTTGTCTGCAATTTTTTAAAATGCCGGTGTCATTGTGTTCATCTCGTTGGATGGAAAATGGCACAGGTCCCTTTGAATTGTTGGCTAAAATTAGTCAACTTGTTATGCACAAGCTATAAGTATATTCTCTAATTGCTAGACATTTTTTGTTTAAAACAGTCAAGTTTACAATAAAATTTAAATTTATGCAACTAATCTACTAGTTTTATGAATTACTTTTAAATGGTCATCGAGTTACAGTAAGTGTAAGTATGTATTCAGAGAATTGCCACATAGTCAGTCGAGGACATATTTATGCGAAGATCACTGCTTCGAATTGTGCAGTCGGTAAATTGAAAATCAAAAGGAAATGCTTTATTGTATTTGTATTTTATTTTTTATTAAATTCCAGTACCAGTTCGAATAACATAAGTTTTCTCGGACAAACCATACTCAACGTAGCGTCACACTGCCGGAGTGCAATGTTAGTCGTCGAACATTAGTAATCACGAGGTCCGATTTGGATGCCACTATTATTTGATATGCCACACGTCTCAAGTTGTAGGTGTCCAATTGCTTAACCCGCTCGATTAGGCCACGTTCCATGATTTCGACATGGGATACAGTGAGTCCATCCTTGCAGCCTATGTATTATATTTATCGAACGTCAGTGTGCAGAAGAGCAGCTCCGCGTGGTCCTTATGGAACGCCAAGTAATTTCATATCTGCTAATTGGTTTTAAAATACAATTAATAAAATAAAATTATTGCACGCCGATATTTTCACTCACTTTTGCTAGGGGGGCAAAGAATATTTGTATTCACGCTGATTGTAGAATTTTCAACGAAGAAATTGTGCAAATATTGAAAATATTAGTCCACGTTATAATTTGTTATCTCTAAAAACGTTCCGAATTTTTCTTTACAAACGTGTTGGCGCTCAAAATTATGTAAAAATATATGAAACTGGTGGTGAATACGAACAAGAATCAAAACAAAAGGACCGAGTACCGGTGGTAGGTTTCTATCAGCTGTGAGGGTCTGGTGGTGAATAAAAGCCCCAAAATATCAATATATTCACACACACCAGTAAACAAATTTGCTGTCACTTCACTCATATTCCATCTCGCTCAAGCAGAGTGTCGCCTCTGTATACTCTGTGCCAATTGGGCCTTTAGTTCTCAAACAAATTGTTGATAAAAGCGCAAATAAAAAAGAAAATTTATATAAAATGTTTAAAATAATATTGAGAACTATTAATAAAGCTTGTGCGGCTACATTCCGTGCTTTTTTGCACTTTTTCTGGAGATAAATATCAATTGTACTCAAAAAACAGCAGTTCGTTTGAACGTGGTGGAGCGTAGCATTAAAACCACCTCTACGTTTCCACGTCCCGTCACCGTCCAGTATAACCAGCCAATTGGAAACGTAATTTTGAATAGGGCATGCCAGACAGGCGTCATTTGACCCCAATTCATTTGTATTTTTACTCTCTTTTATGCTATTTTACTATTTTGACGACTAGACGTGCCACACGAAAAAATATTTGACGCCGGGTCAATCTGCTCCATTTTTTCTTTATATCACAAAAGGGTTGCAATCACTCATATTTTATGTGCCTAAATGATCAAAGAGTGCAACCCATGCACATTTCAGTTCACGCAGAATATTTTTATAAACCTACGATTGTAGAATTTTATTAAAATATTCATGTTTAATTGTGAAATTTAATGAAAATAGGGCGAATCATTTAAAGTGGGAAACCCCTCGGAAACGATTCAGTTGTGCAGATGATATAAAACCCCACTTATCCGAACGTTTTGGTGCAAGGACGTACTTGGTGGCAGCTGTAATCCCACCTGACATGATTCAACCATAAAAGTCCCAAACACGCACCTGGTGGCAGCTGTAATCCCACCTGACATGAATCATCCAAAAAATGTGCAAGGACGCACCTGGTGGTTGTAATCCCACCTGACATGAATCAACTTGGCCTGATTCGCCCAAAAAAGACTACTCGTACATTTATATTATTCCAAAGAAAAAATCGAAGACTTCGAAGCTTCGAAGTTTTTTAACCTTCGAAGCTTCGATATGTTCTAAGCAAGTTATAACTTCGAAGCTTCGAAGTCTTCGAAACTTCGAAGCTTTGAAGTGTTGAAAATCACCAGCCCTAGTTGCTTGCAACGAACAAAAACTGAAAATATTGGCATTTCGTATGCTTTTTTAATACTTTGAGAACCTTGTTTTTGCTACTAAAGATTTGACAGCTACATTTTGCGGGGAGGAGCCGGTATTATTGACCAGCCAATTCTTGACCAATTTTAATATTTTTTTTTTAAATGTTCGTCTCGTAGTCTGGAATCGATTAAGCTCCGAAATTTCTGATCATTAATTGCTAAGATATTCAACAATGTATGCATTCAAATGCCTTCTGCGTGGCCGGCCTTCGGCCGGTGCTCAAGGATTAAAACCCTCAGTATGTAAAACGGCGGCTACGCCGTCAGAAGTACTTCTGCATTCAGGTCCTTTCTGTGAGAGATCACATTTACGCGACCACATTTATTTAAATAAAATTAAAAGTGTGGAAACACTGGCCATAATTCATATTTTCTGAATATTTTGTATGGAAAGTGAAAATTTCATTGTTAAATATCTCTACAATTAATTATCGGAATCACAAATTCCTGACGATTCCTGACGACGAAACGAACATTTTAAAAAAATAAATATTAAAATCGGTCAAGAATTGGCTGGTCGATAATACAGGGACCGAACCCATTTTGCTAAAATGCAACACTCTTTTGATTCATGACCCCAGCTCGAAGCTGGCATCAAAAAACCCCTGAGAAAATATTCACTCGCTCTCTCAAAAAGTATTCATTTTTAATTTTGCCTTGGAAACAACAACACTTTGACAGCACTCGGGGTCAATTGACGCCATTGTGTCAGCCCCTAAAGGGCATGCCAGACAGATGTAGGGGTCAAATGACATCTGTCTGTCTGTTTTGCTAAAATGCAACACTCTTTTGATTCATGAACACTTTAGGGGATGACACACTGGCGTCAATTGACCCCGAGTGCTGTCAAAGTGTTGTTGTTTCCAAGGCAAAATTAAAAATTAACACTTTTTGAGAGAGCGAGTGAATATTTTCTCAGGGGTTTTTTTGACGCCAGCTTCGAGCTGGGGTCATGAATCAAAAGAGTGTTGCATTTTAGCAAAATGTAGCTGTCAAATCTTTAGTAGCAAAAACAAGGTTGCAAAAGTATTAAAAAAGCATACGAAATGCTAATATTTTCCGTTTTTGTTCGTTGCAAGCAACACTTGTCAGGAATTTGTCCATCGTTACTTTATATTATCATTAAATTTGTTGAAGCAATACGAAATGTAAGTAAATAACACAATTAAACATGAATATTTTAATGAAATTGTACAATCGTAGGTTTATAAAAATATTCTGCATGAACTGAAATGTGCATGGGTTGCACTCTTTTATCATATAGGCACATAAAATATTAGTGATTGCAACCCTTTTGTGATATAAAGAAAAAAGGGAGCAGATTGACCCGGTGTCAAATATTTTTGCGTGTGGCACGTCCAGGCGTCAAAATAGTAAAATAGCATAAAAGAGAATAAAAATACTAATGAATAGGGGTCAAATGACGCCAGTGTGTCATGCCCTTTTGACAGCCCTCGTGGTCAATTGACGCCAGTGTGTCATGCCCTTTAATCAAAAAACGTCCAAACTATCAATAAGGGTTAAAATAACGTCAGTCTGGTAGCACTGCTCTGAATTTCCCGAAAAATGGGGAATTTTACACAGTCTGGCATCGCTTACCCGAAGTCAAAGGACGACGAAGTAAACAGAAAATAAAATTTAAAAAAAAGGTACAAAAAAAAAACAAATGTAATGTGCGCGCGCTCGCTCTATCACATCCTGGTGCAGCAGCCGCTATCTTCGCAGTGGTGCACTTATTTTACCGGGGCGTCTCAGTTTGTCTTCAACTACGTGCGGGAAAGGAGAGCGTGTGAAATTCGTTGCGAATTTGGAGTGTGTGCTCAAAATAAAAACTGGAAAAATTAAAAGTAAGTTTGGCAGTTTTTTTTGAAGAACAAATAAAGTAATATAAACGCATTGAATAAAAAATGTTGATTGCAATGTTATTAAAAAATTTTATATTTACAAAAACGAACCATGTACATATTTGCGAAAATCACACGCTATGCATATGTATACACAAAAACGCCGCCCTACAAAGACGCCGCCTGCTGCCCTGTTGGGTTTTTTTTTATTGGATTTACCCACATTCGTTCGAACAGCGTACATACATTTTGCCGGTACCGGTTTTTAGCTAGAACTTTTTCGAGGATGTGCTTGTATTCTAGTTTTGTTTATGTTACAATCTATTTGTGCTAATATTTTTAGCTTATTGGGTGGTGTGAATAAAGAAATAGCAAATGCTTATTGCATATAAAAAACAATGTTGTATGCAAATAGCTTTTGCTATTTCTTTAATCACACCACCCATTGTTTAGTATACAGTTGAGTGTCGCTAGTCTGGACACGGGTATATTTCGGGATTTTGTTGGTATTATGTTCGAAAATCGGAGAGAAAATAAGACATTTTTGAGAACATTTCCCAATATATGTATGCAATTGTTTCAAAAAGTGGTCAAAGGAGAGAATTTCGAAACTTCGTCGAAAAGAGTGCCATGTTGGGAAAACTTTACTTTTCGTATATTTAGCAATGTTGATGCGGCCAGGAGATTTTAAAATATGTACATATAAACATTTTGTAACCGCCAATAGCACCATTAAAAGTAAAAGTTGATGAAGAGACATTAGGGGGATTCATTTATAGTGGGAACCCATCGGAAACGGTGCAGTTGTGCATGATTTCCAGTCAAAACATAAGGACGATTCATGTAAAGTGGGAAACCTCTCGGAAACGATTCAGTTGTGCAGATGAGCAGTCAAAATATATGAAATTTGACAGTTAAAAATTTTAGAATTAAAAATAGTTTGTAATATCGATGAAAGTAATGGAAAATAAGGAAATGAAAACCCATTTCCATACAAAACATACCATTTGAAAACATGTTTTTCATTTACTAGAGTTTTGAAAAAATGTATGGTTGTTCTATAAGGTTTCGATATGAACAGAAAAGTTATTAATATTCAAAAACTAAAACAAGTGAAATATATATAAGCATACTTTAATTCATGAAACTTTTAACACATAAGTTTTAATAATATAAACTAAAATTACACTAAATGAAGTTACTTTTAACGTTACATAAATGACGTTTCCAGCTAAGGTTGCCACATACAAAATGATCTTCGTCTGGATTTAAAAAAAAAAATCTGGACTTTTGCATTTTCAACTGGACAATCAAAGAAAAAATCGGAAATTTTTTTTTTTTAATGGCATATTTTTAAGAAATAGTAAAGTAGGATTTGGATAGCAATATGCAAGGATATACAGTGAAAAAAAAACACCTTTACAGGTCTATTCTGGCGCGGTTAGAAGTTTGTAACCGCCTTTAGTACCTTCTCATTGGCATGCAACCTGTAAATTTGTCTTTTTCAGTTTTGAAAGACGTTGAAAGCTTTACAACTTCAGTTTAAAAACAGTACAATGCTATTCTTTCCCCAAATATTTTGTAGCAAAGGGCCGCTTGTAACAATTTAAAAGTGTGTAGAACTTTTTACAGTTTTATAGTTTAGTCTGACAATTTTGTGGTCGAAAGCAATAAGCACTTAAGTCGAAACAAAATTTCAAAATGGTCTACTTTTAAAAAAAAAATTGTGTGGTGTGGTGTAGTTTCATACATATTTCAGAAGCCTCTTCGAAAAATGTTTAGAATGACGTATACAGTCTTATTCAATTCATGCTTAATTACTTAAGAGGATATTGTCTTTGGCCGCAGAAAAATTACAGATTTTATGAAATCAGCCATCATTCTACTGAAGGTAAGGAACCTAAGTTATTTAAATGGCTAAAAACTCATTAGCAGTAATTGATAAAAAAAACTATTTGACAGAAAGCTTTATCTTTATAATAAAAACGAAAACGCTATTAGGTTTTCTGACGTTTTTTTAGTTTTTTTTGTCTGGACAAATTATTGAAAAACTGGACTCTGGACACATGACAAAAAATCTGGACAATCCAGACGAATCCAGACCGTGTGGCAACCCTATTTCCAGCTCTAAAAAAACTATTCAAGAAAAATCTTGTCAAGTGTCTTATGCTGCAAAATTGTATTAGATCAGAATATTTTGACAAATGACAAAGCAAAAATTTTCATTGCGCTTTTACCTTTTGGATCATTTCCGCTGTTCTTCTATTTTTTTTGGTTAGTGATGCAAATTTGACAGCTGATAATTTCAACTGTTCTAAAGAAATTAGAAACAATTCCAAATTTCTGAAGAGGGTACCAAAATTCTACCGGAGTGGATACGAGTTAAAGAAAATTTACTTATCGATTTCTTAGCTTTTTTCGAAATGAAGTTTGACAAGAACTTTGGAGCTTGAAACAAACATTAAACAACAAAAATATTTGAGAAAAAAAATTGTAAAATAAGTTTATTATTAATCTGATATCTTTGCATATATTGTACCAAAAATGTCAATGTAGTACCAATCATGGCTAAAGAAAATAAGGTTGATCCACTTCAGACAAAATGACAGAAATAAGGATTCTGACGTTTAATTTAGTGCTCACAAAGTTGCCACATTATTTGAAATTTTCTAAGAAACGTGTTGGCGTTGCCAAATATTTTTCATAACTTATCGTCATTTTACTCTTTTCAAGTTTTTTTTTAGTTTTGCTGGCATAAAGTAACATTTAAGGGACAGATTTTACAAATGTAACATCGTTTCATGTCGCCATTGCATAAATTTGTCACAAAATCGGGGTTTGAATTGGCAAAATTAGGACTAATTGCCACATCTGGCAGCCCTTTTCTTGAAATTTTTTTAAAATATATCTGGTAGCACAATCCTTATTTATGTCAGATGGTTAAGATGGCGGATAGTGTCAGAAGCGGCACTACCTTATTTTCTTCTACCATGGTACCAATGTACTTTTGTCTTTGAAATTGTACCGAAAAATCATCCCTGGTAGAGTCACTAAAAAAAACGGTCGACAAACCATCGGACTTTTGACTTTAACATTACGAATATGAATACATTTTCAACTAGTTAAAAATTATTTTTAATCTAACTACTTTCTAAAGCATTTTTAACCACTTTTAAAGTAAGTTGATTAGAAAGTAATTAGTTTCCATAAGAAAATAATAAATTTTTGTAAATTATTTAATAAAAAAGAGTAAAAAACAATTTTTTTATAATATAACCCTTTAACCGACTAAAAAGCAGAAAATAAATTTCCTTTAAATTAATTTCAGCAATTTCGATTTAAAATTAAGGATTTTTGGCTACTTTCCTCCTAATATCTTTGCAGATTTTAAAGTCACCAAAAACACTTAATTTTAAATCGAAACTGCTGAAATTAATTTAAAAGATATTTATTTTCGGCTTTTTAGTCGGTTAAAGGGTTATATTTTAAAAAACTTGTTTTTACTCTTTTTTTATATTTATCTTTTCAACCACGATTGAGAACTCAGAGAATGAAAAATTGACCCCAGAGTGGTTTGTCTCTGCATTTGTTCTAACCACTTTAACAACTAGTTGTCGTTAAACTATTGTATAAACTAATGTAATTAGCCAACCAGTTTGTTCAGGGAAACTATTCAATGTCGATAAACTAGTGGCTTAAAATACATTGACAATTAGAGCCCGACCGATAAGCATTTTCAGGCCGAAGCCGTTGCCGAAGGTCAATTCACAGCCTATTGCTTCGGCAGACGCCGAAAGCCTATACCCAAAGCAGGGCATTAACTAGTTAATTCGTTAATAGTTAATTAACGAAGTCAAATTTTTGGTTAACTTTTAACGTTTCAGTTTTTTTCGAAAACCATTAACTTTTTCATTTAGTTAAGTTAAATTTCTTCGATTAACTAGCGTTAGTTAACTTTGAAACGAAAACATTTTTTAATTATTGAATGTAAAAAAAAAGTAAAAATTAAGAATTCACACTATTTTTAATAATGTACCTAGCCACACTGTTGAAAAATTGTAAACACAGAACTCTTTCGTGTTGTTGACAAAAATTTAAAGTTCCAAGTCGAGACGGCGTGCCTAGCCCACCGTCAAATGTATCGGCTTGGTCGGCGGCGAAATATTGAGTCGATTGTGTCGGCTCAACCGATATTGACATCGATTTGTTCGCACGCCGATTGAAGCCGATTATGGTCGGCGCGAAACTGTTTAGCCGCCGCCGACATTTTCCAATCAACTTGGAACTCTGGGTGCGTAGTGACAATCAAATTCGTAGCGTCGGCAAATTCGTTTTGTACAATTTTTACAATTTTTAGAATTTAACTATTTAATTTAACGTTTAACGAAGTTGTTAACTTTTCAACGCAATTGACTTTTTAATTTAACGAAGTTAAATTTTGGTTAACTATTTCCGGATTAACGAAGTTAAATTCTCGATTAACTATGCCTAGCTTTGCCTATACCGAAGCCGATACTTAATTCAAAAACCATTAAAAATTAGTTTTTTCTTGTATTTTCATGAAAATTCGAGTGTAAAAATACACATTTAGTTTTTTAAGGACCGAAGTTTTTTTATTTTAACAAATAACAAAAGTAACCAAAAGAATTCACAAACAAATTTGGGCCTCCTAGGTCAAAACTAACCCTAACACGCTCCTCGGATTATCCCATATATCCCGTAAAAGAAAAAATGAATTTTTTGGAAAATTATTTTTTAAAATTTGGAAGCATTTCTTCAAAGAATAAATCCCTCTAAGTCAGCGTCGGGCATTTTCGAGTTTCCTATGTACGCGTTCATAGGCTTCAATTCGCTGCCAACGCAATGCTTTCACACGTACACTATAAGCATCTTAGTGAAACGCGCGAAACGTGTGTGCCACTTTCTCAGGCACACACACAAGTATGCATTTTTATACTCTGCACACTAGTGTCCAAGGGTATATTGTTTTTGTCACACCGTTTGTAACGCCCGTAAGGAGGTCTGTCCGGTATGGAAAAGTATATATATTCTTGATCAGCATCACCTCCTGAGTCCATTAGTCCATGTCCGTCTGTCTGTCATTTCGCACGATAACTGTCGTAGCTTTTGAGCTATCGACCTCTTATTTTGGCGAATGATTGGACGGTATTGAAAATGGGCAACATCGGATAAGAGCCACGCCTACCTCCCATACAAAATGGCCGCCAATTTTATATTATTTTCGTTTATCTTGAGAAATACTCAACCGATCGCATCCAAATTTTGGGATTCCTCTTATTTTGGCGAATGATTGGACGGTATTGAAAATAAATATTGGAAAATTATCGATAAAATATCGATGAATTATCGATAAATTATCGAAAAATTATCGATAACAAATCGAAAAATTATCGATAATAAATCGAAAAATTATCGATAAAAAATCGAAAAATTATCGCTAAAAAATCGATAAATTATGAATAAAATATCGAAAAACTATCAATAAAATACCGATTTTCGATAAAATTACTAACATATGGTGTCAGAATGTATCGTACTCTCATGTGCAGGGTATTATAGCTTCGGTCAGACCGAAGATAATTCTCTTACTAGTTATGTATTGGTTTGCCCGACACTGCTCTAAGTAGCTGTTTTTTAAGAACTCCCCAACTCCTTCAGTTGATGGACAAAGGATGCTTAGTTGATGGTAAATACCACCTGTGAAGCTTTTAACTTTAAATGTAAAATTTTAGCAAAATCGGTTCCGGATTTCAGCACCACAACTACTTTTCATATATGTTGGCGCAGAAATTTGGGCTACATTTCTCAAAGTCAGAATCCTTCCGTGAGCCTCCTACCCCTAAAATTGTGAATGTTTCAGGAGATGTGAGGACTTCGCAACGCAGGCGATGTGTGTTGCTGTAATGTGTGGCTCTGCGTCAGATCGCCCAAAACCGATTCGACCAAAACGCAAAAATGAAAAAATGCCCAAAAAATATTTTTGTTCGATTTGACATTATGTCAAATCATCCAAAATGATAAAAAATTGTTTTGGGGCAATTTGACCAGCAGCGACAAAATCGGCCAACATTCCTTTCTTGTGTGTTTGACATTTTTCTTAATTTTATTGAGCAAGAAATGTAACGGTTATATTACAATGTAAAATGTTGCTTCTATTTATAGTTGTCATTGGCTTGATCGGATTACTATTGCAATTACAAAATTAGTGTAAGATCAGTAACGAGATATTAAATATTAGGAAAACTTTAAATTGATCGAAAATTAAATTTGAAAAAAATAAATGGGAGGAAACATAAATTAAATTACTAAAAATGAGTAAATTAGTGAAAAACCTAACCTAGAAAAGCGGCTATTGCTAAAATTTTTCGGCTACGGCGCTCTTTTCCTTTCGTGTCTTCTCTTCATTGTTTCTTTCATATTTGTTAATTTTTTATAAGTATTATAAGTGAAAATTTTGGACGAAAAAAAAAAACTTTCTCATAGCTATATTGAAATGAATTTACAAATATTTCATACATATTTCATATATCTTTTCCAAAATTAACAAAAAATTTTATCAAAATGTTTAATTATATTTTTATTATATTACTTTAATTTTTAAATAAGAATTATTTTGTTTTAAAATTTGCATATTTTTAAAATTTTTCATTTTTATTCACTTTTTACAGATGGTAATGTGATTTAACTGACAGTTGGGAGTTATTTCATTTCAATTGGGAGTTATTTCATTTCGATTGGGACTTATTTCATTCCGGTTGGGACTTATTTAATTTTTTCCAGTTGGGAGTTATTCCATTTTTATTGGGAGTTATTTCATTGGGAGTTATTTCATGGGAGTTATTTCGTTGGGAGTTATTTCGTTGGGAGTTATTTCGTTGGGAGTTATTTCGTGGCGCCTATTTTTTCACGCTGAATCTGAATATAATAATTATAAATTTGTACTACGCATAGTTTTGAAGTTATTCTACGTTATTTAGAGCTATAATTGTATACAAAATTTTTAGTTACTTGTATAAGTCGAAGTGCATTTGGATATACATCCGTGATCATGGATTTCATCCCAATGACAACGCCATTATTTATTGTCCGAAGTATTTTTATTGATGTAAATTCACTATTTAAATAAAAATACCTTTATATACAAATTTAATAAAATAACTAAATAACTTGCTATGAATTTATAGTTATTATACGCAGATTCAGCGTGAAAAAATACATAAGAAAAAATTTTAGTTTCTAATTTAACAAAATTTTAAAAGGGCGAAATTTTTTCGTATTTTCTGCGTTTGAGCTCTTGTATCTTAAAAACCATAAAAGATACAAAAAGTTATGTTCGACAAAGTTGTATGGCTGACAATTTTCTTTTAAACATCTTTTAAAATTTTTAGAATCAATCTATCCATTTTAAAGTTACAGGGCCCTATCACGAGTTTCGTCAATACTACAAAACGACTTCTGTCGTTTTTTTCGACCAATTTTTATGTTCGTATCATGTAACTCAAGCGCCATCGAACGCCATTATTGTGAATAATTCATAAAATACATTATTGTGAATTGTGGTTATTTGGGTGTGATAGACAACATATCGCATATGTTTGTTGGATTTATGTCGTACTAATTTGCTATGTTATTATTGATTGATTGGTAGTTTTCTAGTTTTTAAATAAGAAAACTTAAGTAATAAGCGAATTGTCAAGCAATTAAATGCCAAAAAAGTAAAAATGCAAGGAAAGGTCCCGTGTGACGTCAGCAACAAACTGACAACAAACAAAAATGCGGTATCTATTTTGTATCTTACTTGCGAACATCTGTTTAAATTTTTCACCGCTTTTTGTTTATTTTTGAGTAAAAACCATAATTTTCTTTTATTAAACCATTCCAAATATACAAAAATTACCTCTATTGAGTTATAATGCGAATTCCGGGCTTCTTTTCATCAACTCCATTAATTTTGCAAGCTGTGCTCTGTTGCTGGAAATCAAAATAAAAAACCACCACTGTAGCCACCACTGTAACCACCACTGTAACCATTTTTACCAAAAAGCCTGCCAAATCTCTACGTCTCAACAGATTCTACTCATATTGGTCTTGAAATTTTCGAAAATAAATAATCCATTGAACAAAATAAAAAACAAATTTTTTGCAATTAATTCTGTCTGGTAAAAGTGTTTCCATTTGACTTTGATTTGAAAAGTCGTCAACAATTTCAATAAAATCGAACTTTCTTATTCGTTGGATGTGTATTTAAATTTTCGTTTTATTGGTCTAAAGTTATGTTCTATCGAAATTACCGTTCTTTCAATATTTTCAAGTAAGGAAAACTCCTACCCCAAAATTCGAAACTCAAGAAACACTTGACCGATTTTAATGAAACACATATCAAAATATAGGTAATTTCATTGACCTCATCATAGGCTATGCCATTTCATTAAATTTGGGCGTTCGAGGTGGGCGTGGCAAATATTATTTTAAAGTGCAATGTTTTACCGATTTTGTTGAAATTTTGTATGTCGTTTTGAGTAATGAATGGGTAACATGTTGATTCTGAAAATTTGCAGTCCACCCACTGCCACGCCTTAAAATTTTTAAAGCTCTGTAACTCGGGTCCTATTCAAGGGATTCCGCAGAAATTTTGGATTTGGGCTGAGGTTTGACTATGGGCATTAAAGATCCGCCCACTGCCACGCCCTAAAATTTAAAAAGCTCTGTAACTCGGGTCCAATTCAAGGGATTTTGCTGAAATTTTGGATTTGGTGCTGGGAGTTGAATGGGCAGAGGGATGACTTGCAAAATCTATTTTTATGTCAGCTACTTAAATAATACATATAAAATTTCTACGTTAACATGAAATTACAAAATTATTGCGAGCGAAGCTGTGGGTATAAGCAAGTTATCAATAAAATCGCGAGTTGGTGTTTTATTGTACGAAAATATGTACCGTCGCAATACAGCAGCACTTTCCAGACTGCAGTAGAGGAATCAATGAATAAAAATAAACAAAAAATCGCAGTTTCCTTCTATTTTTTTTTAATAAAAAGTGGATTTTTAAACTTCAAAACGAATTAACAATATATTGGCCATTAATCGCCAATATCTCGCAAGTGGTCGAAAATCATATTACAAAAGAATCTCTGCTGCATCTTTACACATACTTAAAATATGCAAATTGCACATGAAACAGTCGGAACTGAAATAAAGCCGGGATTCCACTCCCTACTCCAGACATTTATATTTTATCCTCCAGATATTTATGAAGATTTTCCAATTTATTAACATGGTTAGGTCACAAAAGACCAACGGTCGCAGTGCAAATCCTCTTTTATTATTATTAACATGGTTAGGTGAAGCAAAACCAAGAAGAAGTATCTGAAAATGTTAGCAATTCGATATATCGCTCATTCCTCATAAAAAAATCATATTGTTGCGAAAACATGATTTGAAATTTAAAATTTCCGTTTTTTATATGGATATCAGCACTTGGAATGTTTTTAAAAAAGGTTAAAATACATACAAAATTAATATATGAATTCTGACTTTTGACAGCATGCCGATAAATATCTGAGGATCCTAGCGGCATTCATAACTCTAAAAACCCGAATTTTGAGTTGTGTCTTTATTGCAGGGAATAAGCGATATATGCACATTGGACCGGTTCCTTTGTATATAAAAATTAAAAATGTGAAGTTTGGAGCCAATCAGATAAAGAAAAGTCGACGCGGAATGCACTTCTTTTTCCCCATACAAAAATGAAAAATATTGGAAATAGTGCTCGGATTTTGATGACACTTTTTTGATAACAATTTTAAAATATAAATTTAGTTAAATTTTCTTTTACTTTTACTTTAAAACTTAAACTTTTTTGACTTTAGATCCGATATTTGCCTATGATAATTTTGAATTAAACCTCAATGCAAGATATAAAATATTCTTCAACGATTGAAGTGCCAGGCTGTGAACGTGATGTCTGCTTAGGAAGTTTTGGAAGCTGTAGGTCCGTTTGAAAAACATTTACGCCCAGTTTCGAAGCAGAATTAAAAAAATAATTTCTTCGGCATTTTGCCGATACTTTTGTAGTGTATCCACAAACATAATGAATTTTTAAGCGGTGTTGTCAAAGTCATGGACTTTTCTTGAAGAAAACCCGACTACGGAAGAGTAGTACTGAATCGTTTGTCACAAACAAGAAGGCTGACCAGAAAATTTTACTTTCCAAACATTGGTTCTGCCACAGTGAGTGTGGGGTATAAATTTATATAGGAATTTGCGACAACTTAATGGATGCCGTAGTTGATGGTCAATTCCCCGCGTGACTCTTGGTGCCAGTTGTAATACCACCCGGCATAATCCACCCAAAAAAAGTCCAAGGACGCACTTGGTGCCAGTTGTAATCCCACCCGGTATGATTCGCCCAAAAAACGCCCAAGGAAGCACTTGGTCACAGCTGTAATCCCACTCGGCATGATTCACCCATAAAATGTCCAAGGCCGCAATTGGAGCCAGTTGTAATCACACCCGGTTGAATTCACCCAAAAAAAGTACAAGGACACCTTGTAAACATATTTTGTGTTGTATGGGAGGTGCCACGCCCCTTTGTCCAATCTCAACCTCATTTAGCCTATAGCACATGTCGATACCTATAGAATCTATCCTCAAAACTTCAAGAGAATCGGTTCTGCTGTTTAGCCGTGATTGATGGACAAACAGACGTACAGACGTACAGACACACAATTAGATTTATAATATACTAGCTGACCCGGTCCGCTTTGCTGGCCCTTATTATGGTTTTTGTGTTGCATTGCCTTCAAGGTAATAATAAATTAATGGAAACAATTGTCAATAGGTTCAGCTGTTTAGCCGTGATTGATGGACAAACAGACGTACAGACGTACAGACACACAATTAGAATTATGATATACTAGCTGACCCGGTTCGCTTTGCTGGCCCTAATTATTGTTTTTGTGTTGCATTGCCTTCAAGGTAATAATAAATTAATGGAAACCATTGTCAAATATATTTACTTCATCTTCTAACCAGATAAATTGTGAGTGGATGTAGGCAGTACTTACATTACAAAGAACCCACATACCGCTGAAAAATATTCAATCGGAGCCTATTTATACCACATTGAAATATTCATTTGTATGAGCGGTGCAACGCCTCTTTGTCCAATCCCGTCCAAATTTGACATTGAGCTTATAATTGAAAGCATAAAGCCACGTGCCGTTAAAAATATTCAATCGGAGCCCATGCATATCATATTGAAATATTCAATTATATGGGCGGTGCCACGCCTCTTTGTCCAATTCTGTCCATTCACATGTACATATGTATGTTTTTATATATTTTTGGATAAGATTTATATATGCAATTTCTTAATGCTTCTGCGCGCTCAACTTGGAAAACGCAATAGTGCAGAATTCAGTAATACTCTTTGAATGACTCTTTCATCCCTAATTCAACAATTGCTATTACGTCACTCGCAAAAAACATTGCATTTATTACACTCACTCACAAAGTAGCATGCGAAGAGATAATGGGTGACTAAGCTAAGCTAAGTTCTGCCAATCTTGCGAGAGTAAATCTTGCCATGAAAAGCTTCTTCTTTGGGAGTCCCTCCGTTCGGAACCGGCAATAAACTGTAGGTCCACAATTATCATATACACTTGCCCATGATAATTGCATTAAGAAGCTCGGCGAAAATCCCTCGAGGGTTGTAGCGCCAATATATGTATGTATGTATGTAAGCTAAGATAAGAGCTGAGAGAGCTACGCTTTGTGCGTTGTTGTTTTCTCTATTTCGTTTTTTCTCTCTCTCTTAATTTGTGTTTTTCTTATGTGCTATATTCATATGACGTAAGCAGCGTAGTTTCTATGGGAATTCCAATGTCCTGTAAATCCTTTCCAGTGGAATTTTTAAATTTTTCTATCTTATGACAATGTGCTGCCCATAAGGAACACACTGTGAAAATTTCAGCTAAATAGGATAAAGCGTGTGGGAGGAGTTTTGGAACAAAAAAAAACAAATCATTTTATAATAGTTATATAGATATAGGAATTCGATTGGAAATGGATTTTGAACATGGTCCGAGCTTCCAAGCCCACATTTAAATAGGTTAAAATATGGTCTTGAGATAAAACTTTTTTTTTTGGTGGAGTATATTTGAAAATTTTTAGAAACGGATTTTGAACGTGGTCCGAGTCTCCGAATCCACCTATAAATGGCTCAAAAAGGGGTCTTAAGACAAAATTTTTTTATGTTTGAGATACTTCTAAATGGATTATACTGTGTGGGGGTATTTCAGCTTCGACATAGTCGAAGATAGTTCTCTTTCTAGATTTGGAGTTTATTATAACTCTAAGTTCCAGTGAAGTAGAAAGCCAAAAAGCAAACCTATTGATCCTTAAAGATTTTTTGATACTTAACAAGATGGCGTCCACAGAAATGCTCTATCTCCACAGACATGCTCTATGTCTTCTAGTTTAAAAGGATTTGCCGCAGTCCTTTAACTTTACATACTCCAAAAAACATATATATTGCTTCTTTAAGGATGGTGTATAGATTTGAAATGGTGTATAGATTTGAAAAAATACCATGGTTGCTAAATTCTATAATAGATTTTTCTTCGCAATTCCTTTGAACAATCATTGATTTCAAAAAAAATTGTTTACATTTTACATATTTTTGACATTCGGCCGTACATTCGGCTTCGACCTTAAATATTGGCCAAAGTCGATTATGGGCCTAATATGAAATTTTAGGCCGAATGTAGACGAAGCCGAATAATCGGTCGGACACTACTGAAAACCTGATGTATCGCCGATGACAGCTGCTTGTGTTTGTTTTGCTTATTTATCAACAGCGCTGCCGTATATCTCTATTCGCAGAAGAACAATTCCTACACAGAAAAAAATGGTCGGTAAAATTAACCGAAAAATGTTGTTAACGTAAAGAATTTCGAAATGTATAAAAACTGTACATTTTTTAAACGAGGTAGACTTAACCGAAAAAAATGGTAAAAAAATAGTTGAAATAACCGAAAATAATTGTTGTTTTACAGAAATTATAGGTTCTTTAACCGAAATTGTTGGTTAAATTTGAATTTTTCGCCAACTTGTGCAATTTACCATTCGCGCGTTGTGATTCAAAGAAAGAAGACTTCTCTATAGTGTTACGGTTGTTTTGCCTTATAGAGACAGTTTGTGCTAAGCCAAACAGAGCTTTTTGCTTGTTATACTGCATTTTCCGAAAATAGTTTTTTGGAAAATAAGAGCTTGAGCTAGTTATGTGCTCATGCTTTTATTTATTTTTTATATCCTACACCTCATGAGGTATGGATATATTCACTTTGGTCTGATGTTTGTAACACCAAGAAGGAGACGAGTCCGGTATAAAAAAGTATATATGCTCTTGATCAGCGTCACCTCCTGAGTTGATTTAGCCCTATCCGTCTGACCGTCCTCTTTTTTTGTAAACACGATTGCAGGAGCTAGAAGAAAGCTAGGGATCTATCCTTTGGATTTGTCCTTTTTAGGCCCTAGAAGGAGTTGGTATTGCAAATGGGCGTAATCGGTCAACAGCCAAGCCTACCCATATAAGTGAAAATCGTGTTTATACTTTATTTTAAGATTTCATCAAAACAGTATGAAATTTTGCATAGTGGGGTTTTTGGGGTCGCTGATTTCGAATTTGATCCCGGAATTTAAAAATTCAAAATGGCGGAACCAATATGGGGGCCGAAATTTTAAGATTTCATCAAAACAGTATGAAATTTTGTATAAGGGGTTTTTGGGGTCGCTGATATCGAATTTGATATCGCATTTTTAAAATTCAAGATGGCGGAATCAATATGGCCCAGTAGGTGTACGGTATAAATAAGTCGGCTTGCCCGACTGAAACTTACTCACTTGTTTTAAACATGCTGTCTTTGCAATTTTGAAATTTTTTTTTGTGTTTGATATGCTTTTTTCCATTGAAAAAAAAACCAATGTAACAAAACAAGTTTTATGGTTTTCTAATTAAAAGAATTTGTAGCGTAACAAACTTTTGCAGTCAGTTTACGATTAAAATAATAATAAACCAACAAATTAATAAGGTAAACATCGGTCTACTCTTCTTGTAATTATACCTCCAATGAAGTTCACCAACTATTTCTCATCGGTGTTGGAGCGTTTTTAACCATCTTTTTCGGTTAAATCTACCGACTTTTTTGTGGTGTGTATTAGAGCAAGACCAATTAGTCAGCATTGGCTTCGGCTGTTATCAACCGTAGCATTCGGCTACGGTTTCGATTTTTCCAACATTCGGCCAAAGTTTTAGACAAAGCGTTTTGAAAAAAAAAAAAATTTAATTTTAATACTAGTTAAATACACTTTTGTTTTTTGCAAATGTATACTCGCATGAATATTCTTTTTGTTCGTTACTACATTTTGTATTAAGTATCGGCTTCGGCATTGACTTCGGTTTAGGGCTTCGCCGCCCACTGAAGTAATAGGCTGCTATTTGACCTTCGGCTTCGAGTCGGGCTCTAATTCCTACATTTCACTTTATCGAGCTATATTTTGTAATATTCAACCAATTATAAAGAAGAGTTTTAATTTCGACAATTTTTCATTTTATATTCATTTTTCTAAATAATTTTGTCAATTTTAATTCATTATTCGAGTTTAAGTAAAAATGTAGGACAGTGGCAACCCAGTTTGTCAACTAAGCAAACAACAGACACGATTGTAACTTAAAAAACGAACGTTACGTTTACGTTTGCAGACGGTCGACTAATCGTTTGTATATAGTCTGGGAAGGCCAGCCTGCAGGATTTCTTCATGTGGAGGTCTTCTAAGCCATTGTTTTTTAACCATATTAAACAAAATTTGTTTGCATTTTTCTTAGTTTAGTACCCAAAAGTATCGACTCAGTCCATCACTACAAATAAGGGTTGCAAGCGTGCACTAAATTTCAAAAAAGTTTGTTGTGAAACTGGTCCCGAAAATTCCAAGCCAACATAAATCTAATATACACATTAGCGATTGTACCGAAAGGCGAATATTTAAAAAAGTCCAAATAATATAAAAACTAGAGAGTGGACTATCTTCGGCTATACCGAAGTTGAAATACCCCCACACAGTAGAATGAAGTACCTCGAACATAAAAAAATGTGGTCTCAAGACCCTATTTTGAGCCAATTATAGGTGGTTTTGGAGCCCAAACCATGTCCAAAATCCATTTCTAAAAATTTCCAATCAAATCCGAAAAAAAAAAAAATTGGTCTCAGGACCCCATTTAGACCCTTATATATATGGCTTCGGAACCTCGGACCATGTCAAAAATACGTTTCTAAACATTTCCAATGGAATACAACAATAAAAAAGACTTGAAAAATTTTTACTTTTTTTTCGGTGTATGGGAGCCACGCCCAGTTTTTGTCCGATTTGGCTGATTCTCGAACTTGATCTCAGTATTCACGAGAAAAACATGTAAAAAAAGTTTCAAGTCGATATCTCCAAAACTGCGACCGCTATCGTGCGGACGGACAGACGGACAGACGGACAGACGGACGGACAGACAGACGGACATCGATAAATCGACTCAGGAGGTGATACTGATCAAGAATATATATACTTTTCCATACCGGACACGCCTCCTTATGGGCGTTACAAACGTTGTGACAAAGTTAGTATACCCTGCCACAGTGAGTGTGGGGGTATAACAAGTGAGTAAGTTTCAGTCGGGCAAGCCGACTTATATATACCCTACACCTACTGGGCCATACTGGATCCGCCATCTTGAATTTTGAAAATGCGACATCAAATTCGAAATCAGCGACCCCGAAAACCCTATACAAAATTTCATACTGTTTTGATGAAATCTTAAAATTTGGACCGCCATATTGGTTCCACCATCTTGAATTTTTAAATTCCGATATAAAATTCGAAATCAGCGACCCCGAAAACCACCCTATACAAAATTTCATACTGTTTTGATGAAATCTTAAAATTACGGTAAAAACACTATTTTCACTTATATGGGAGGTAGGCGTGGCAGTCGACCGATTCCACCCATTTGCAATACCAACTCCTTCTAGGGCCTAAAAAGGATAAATCCAAAATTTGGGATCCCTAGCTTTCTTCTAGCTCCTGCAATCGTGTTTACAAGAAAAGATGACGGACGGACAGACGGATAGGGCTAAATCAACTCAGGAGGTGACGCTGATCATGAATATATATACTTTTCCATACCGGACACGTCTCCTTCTTGGTGTTACAAACATCAGACCAAAGTGAACATACCCATACCTCATGAGGTGTAGAGTATAAAAAAAAGACTTGGAAAATGTTGACAATTTTTTTCGTTATATATTAGCCACGCCCAGTTTTTGTCCGATTTGGCTAATTCTCGAACTTGATCTCAGTATTCATAAGAAAAACATGTACCCAAAGTTTCTAGTCGATATCTCCAAAACATCGACCGCTATCGTGCGGACGGACAGAGGGACATCGCTAAATCGCCTCAAGAAGTGATACTGATCAGGGTGCCGAAAAGCCTACCCGCACTTGCCCTTGGCCCTCGGAAATTTGGTCACGCTCTGCTCTTCAAACCAAATGCGCCGGTGTTGAGTAGCCATTCAAACGCATACTACGTGCACCGAATAATAAATTCGGTTCGCAGATACCACTTTCGCAGTTCCAAGTGCCATGTTGATAAGGGCCGCTTAGCACGTGTTGGTCAAATCTTGTATGCATGTTGCGTGGTCTAGGGAAAAACCACCAGCTCTCTATACGCGCATCGTCTCATTGAGTATGATTGCGTGCCCTTACTCGTGGATTGTGTGGGAGCCCGCGTCATAAGTCTGTCTCGACGAACGAACAATGGCAGAAACCACTTTCGCAGTTCAAAGTCACATATTGTTCAAATATGAAATTATGAACACGTTAAATCTGCGGCGCGAAAGATTTAATTTATGGCATGTCATTAGACATGCTCACCTAAATAAATACAGTCCACTTATTCATAATGAGCTAATTTAAGGAACCTCATTTGTAAAGGGTTTTCCCTCAATATTGTCTACAATTTAGTGAATGACAATTTAATGATCGATTCTAAGAAGTAAACAAATACATCCCAACAATGTAACAGTTCGAGGAAGTACAATGATGAATGTTTCATCCCCTATTTTAAGTATTTCTAAGAAGGCTATTGTAAGGAGTCGTACTTCCGCTAAATACAGTGACAAGCAGGTACGCCGAATCACGAGCGTTCATAGGCTACCTACGTGAGCTAGAGTTTTAAGAAATAGTTTTAAACTTGTATATAAACCCAAATTTTAATTTAATAAAAACAGTATCATACAAATACTCAGCCGAAGCAGATATTTATTTCTCTTCGGTGGATAGAATTTACAAATCTATTCATTGCTATTCAAGTGGTCCGTCGAAGTTATATCTTTAGCTACCCCCCACCAGCGGTAAGAAGCTCAGCGATCTCGAATAAGTGACATGAAGAAAACACAAAAATCTAATTGTGTCTAGGCAAACTACGGCCAAACAGTAGTAAAAACGCGAAACTACGGCGAAACAGTAGTTAAAGCGTAACCAAGGCTTCAACATTGGTTTTAAAAAAAATCCACAAGTGCTGATTCGAAGTTGTATCTTGAGCTGCTACTTCTGGAGCAATTCCCACCAGCGATGACGACAGAAAAGAACAAACTATTTCATCGCCAGAAGAAAATTGGAGAGAACATAGAGGTGCTACTCAAAAAAGCGACAGCACGAGTGTTTGTGGAAAAAACACTACACGATTAAAGAAAACATCTGTCCCAGTTATGGGAGGAATTCCAGCAGAACGACGCAAAAATAAGAGCGTACGGAGACCCGAATGAAGATTATTTTACAAGTAATTACGTTAATTCAAGAGATGGAGTTGGATCAGGAGGCGCCACAGCAATCTACAGGATTTAGAAAAATGCATCAAAAAGTGGAAGTTGGCAGCAAGGAGGATGAGCTGATGAAGATGTTTGTACGGGAAGTACAAAACTGCAGAGGTAAAATGGCCGAATGCAATGGTAATTTGGCAAAGATGGAGATGGAAGAAATAAGTTCCACTATCAATGCAAATTACGATATGGTAAAAATATTGTTCTTGAAATTATTGGACGCCTTCATCTTCAAAGAGGAGTTTTACGAACTCTACATTAATCTTACGAAAGACTATACAAAGATTCGGATATATATTAAAAAGTATATGCAGCAAAGTGACGAGAAAGCAACGACATCGAAGTTAAAGCTAAAGCTAGAGGATATAAAAATTCCATCATTTCACGGAGACATCAACGAGTGGGCATCATTCTTTGACATATTTAAGAATTTGGTGCATAATAACTCGCAATTCTCTAGCGTGGAAAAAATGTATCGGCTAAAAGCAGTGGTCAAAGGCGAAGCTGGAAGAATGATACAACATCTCCAGATAACAGATGCCAATTACAAGGCAGCGTTCGAGCTACTTCAGCAGCGATATGAAAATCGACGGCTGTTGTTTACATCACAAGTCGACAAGATATTGGATCAACCTATGGTCAGCAATGAGTCGGCATTAAATATTAAAAAACTCTTGGATACGACTAATGAATGTATTGCCGCATTGAAAGGGATGAACATTTCAATTGTAGATGCGGAACCTTTCATCGCGAGTATGGTCGTACGGAAACTGGACAAGGAGAGTCTTCAATTTTACGCGCAGAATGTGAAAAAACCGAAGGAGATTCAAACTCTGGAAGATGTCTTGGGATTTTTGGAAATGCACTATCAAGCCTTGGAAGCAGTTAGCAAACGACAAGGCGGTAATAGTGAATTCCAAAGGAAGGCGGAAGTACAATTCCAACGATCGGCAAAACCCTCGTACAAAACTAATATTGAGATTATAGCTTCAGCCACTGAGGAAGACGTCCCATTAATACAACGTGAGCAAGTTATAAATACAACAAACTTCGAAGTAGAAGCAGTGATTAAGGCGATGTTCCCAAACCCAACTAAGTATAAGATGAGGAGGATCACCAAACAGGAACAAACCAACATGAGGAATACATATTTTGGTAAAGAACTACAACAAAGACGTCATCCTGAGAGCAAGAAACGGGGTAATATTCACCACCACAGCAGGCGTCACCAGGAAGGTCGTTACCGAAACAGAGGATGCCAAAGTTATCACAACAGAAGAGTACAGCGCATCATCCGTATTTATACTAATTACGACGATCTAAGAAGATACCGATGGCGTAAAGCACGTCACACACGATACAGTCTATTGAAAGCAAATGAAATTTTTGTAGACAACCATCTCGTCATTAATAACTTCGGGGTGGATTCGTATCATTTGATGTCCGAAACTGCATTAAATGAGTGTAGTAGAAACTTAGACAATCAATTAATTTGTGAAGGAGATTGGCCTTAAAGAGATGCGAATGACAAATCGAGCGAAGTGCGAATGACGTCATTTTGGATCCAGCTTCAGCGGAATGTTTTCAAAAAGTCTTCAGCGCAAGTACAAGGTACAAAAACATCTCAACAAAATATGGAATTACCGAAACAAGGAGTATTAACATTGAAGGCTGGATGTGACGCTCGGATAAACGGACACCGTACACAACATTGAGTCTATCGATTGCGAAGAGATTAACATCAATTTAGTGAAGGATATCACGCACTAAGTGTAGTTAGTATAGTAATTATTATAATAATTTTATATGTTACAAAAAAAGTATTGATAAGAAGAAGATTGGTGCCCGTAAGTTTGGTGGCCCCCGTCAGAATGTTCAAATATGAAATTATGAACACGTTAAATCTGCGGCGCGAAAGATTTAATTTATGGCATGTCATTAGACATGCTCACCTAAATAAATACAGTCCACTTATTCATAATGAGCTAATTTAAGGAACCTCATTTGTAAAGGGTTTTCCCTCAATATTGTCTACAATTTAGTGAATGACAATTTAATGATCGATTCTAAGAAGTAAACAAATACATCCCAACAATGTAACAGTTCGAGGAAGTACAATGATGAATGTTTCATCCCCTATTTTAAGTATTTCTAAGAAGGATATTGTAAGGAGTCGTACTTCCGCTAAATACAGTGACAAGCAGGTACGCCGAATCACGAGCGTTCATAGACTACCTACGTGAGCTAGAGTTTTAAGAAATAGTTTTAAACTTGTATATAAACCCAAATTTTAATTTAATAAAAACAGTATCATACAAATACTCAGCCGAAGCAGATATTTATTTCTCTTCGGTGGATAGAATTTACAAATCTATTCATTGCTATTCACATATATACACTCATGGCCAAAATAATAGGGCCAAGATTTTTTTTGCATTGTAATTGTTGACAGAGTTACATTTTTGTATATTTTAAAGAAAACTGAAACTTAATTTATTACTTTGCATTGTGTAAATTTAAAAATAAGGCAAACATAGCAGAAAAAAACATAAAAAATCAAATTTGCTGAGTTGAGGCGAATTCGGTTGGACAAAATAATAGGGCCATCGAGCATTTTTTTTATGAAAATATGAATTTTATTTACATTTTGATAAGTATTCAAATTTACTACTTTGGCTTTGTTAATATTGTGTGTATCCTCCTTTATTCATTGATAGAGTCGCTGTTTTTTTTCTTAGCTAAGGACGTCATATCGAGTTTTGCCACGTTTCTCGTTTGTCGCTTCATTATTGACCACAGGGGCTATTGGATTAAGTCAGTGCTGTCGAATGCTATTCTAGAACATTTATACCTTGATTATGAACCATATTTTTGGTCGGTTTAAAAAAATTGGGCACTTTACAATATTAATATATATATATACTAGCTGCGCCTAAAAAACTTATATAATGTAATACAACCTCTGCACCTGTGCTATGTTCTGTTGTTCAGTCACAGAAAACAAATGAAAAGCAAAAAAGCTGTGATCTTTTCACCACGGCGATGCCAGAAACATCTCACCGCGGTGTCATGTGTTGTGTATGCAACAAACATCTCACCACGGCGCCACGTATAATCTATGGATCTGATTTATGCTAACTGACAGTGTTGGGATTAATTAATTGATTTTTTAATGCGTTGGTCATTTCATTAGAATTGAAATTTTCAATTATAACTGAAATATTCAATGTCAAATAATTGAAAATATTTAATTAATTGAAAATATTCAATTAATTGAAAAAAATCAATTAATTGAAAATATGCAATTGTTTTCTTTTTCTGGAAGAAGCAATATTTGAAACAGACACCAAAAAAAGGCAAAGTGATAAAAAAAAGGAAAAATAGATGGAAAAAATTAAAAAAGGTACAAAAAATGGATTCAAGGGTTTTTAGAAACCAAATAATTGGCAATAACAAGAAACCAGCCAAAAGCCCTTTTTTTTACTATTTTTCCCCCTTATATTTATCTCCTTTCCCTTTTTTTGGTATTCTGACCCCTTTTTCCCTCCTGTTTTACCTTTTTGGCTTTTTTTCAGTTATTTCCCTATTTGCCCTTTTTCTTTTGGCATTTTCTCCCCTGTTTTGTTCATTTTGTTTGTCTTTTCCCTCCCTTTTTTTCCATTTTTTCTTTTGCTTTTCGTTTTTTCTTATCCTTTTTCCATTTACTCCCATTTTCATACTTTTTCCCTTCATTTTCCATTTTTATACCCCCACACTCACTGTTGACACAACGTTTGTAACGCCCATAAGGGGGCGTGTCCGGTATGGAAAATATATTCTTGATCAGCATCACCGCCGGAGTCAATTTAGCGATGTCCGTCTGACGGTCTGTCCGTCCGCACGATAGCGGTCGCAGTTTTGGAGATATCGACTTGAAACTTAGGGTACATGTTTTTCTCGCGAATACTGAGATCAAGTTCGAGAATCAGCCAAATCGGACAAAAACTGAGAGTGGCTCCCATACACCGAAAAAAAAGGTCAACATTTTTCAAGTTTTTTTATGGTTGTATTAGATTGGAAATGTTTAGAAACGTATTTTTGACATGGTCCGAGGTTCCGAAGCCACATATATAAGGGTCTAAATGGGGTCTTGAGACCATTTTTTTTCTTGAATTTGATTGGAAATTTTTAGAAATGGATTTTGGACAAGGTTCGGGCTCCAAAACCACCTATAATTGGCTCAAAATAGGGTCTTGAGACTTCTTCCTACTGTGTGGGGGTATTTCAGCTTCGGTATAGCCGAAGATAGTCCTTTCACTTTCTTTTCTTTTAATTTTTTTTTTTTTTTTTTTTGAAATTTTCAATGCCAATTTAATATTTTTTAATTAGAATTGAATATTTCAATGCTAATTAAATATTTATACCCCCACACTCACTGTGGCAGGGTTTACTAACTTTGTCACAACGTTTGTAACGCCCATAAGGAGGCGTGTCCGGTATGGAAAAGTATATATATTCTTGATCAGCATCACCCCCTGAGTCGATTTAGCGATGTCCGTCTGTCTGTCCGTTCGCACGATACGGGTCGCAGTTTTGGAGATATCGACTTGAAACTTTGGGTACATGTTTTTCTCGTGAATACTGAGATCAAGTTCGAGAATCAGCCAAATCAGATAAAAACATACACCGAAAAAAAAATAAACATTTTTCAAGTCTTTTTTATTGCTGCATTCGATTGGAAATGTTTAGAAACGTATTTTTGACATGGTCCGAGGTTCCGAAACCACATATATAAGGGTCAAAATGGGACCACATAATTTTATGTTCGAGGTACTTCTTCCTACTGTGTGGGGGTATTTCAGCTTCGGTATTGCCGAAGATAGTCCACTCTCTAGTTTTTAATTAGAATTAAATATTGCAATGCTATTTAAAATATATTTACCTTTTTTTTCGGTGTATGGGAGCCACGCCCAGTTTTTATCCGATTGGGCTGATTCTCGAACTTGATCTCAGTATTCACGAGAAAAACATGTACCCAAAGTTTCAAGTCGATATCTTCAAAACTGCGACCGCTATCGTGCGGACGGACAGACGGACATCGCTAAATTGACTCCGGCGGTGATGCTGATCAAGAATATGTATACTTTTCCATACCGGACACGCCTCCTTCTGGGCGTTACAAACGTTGTGACAAAGTTAGTATACCCTGCCACAGTGAGTGTGGGGGTATAATCAATGCTAATGCTTCCGGACCCAACACTGCTGACTGAAAAATAAATTATGGTAGCCCCAGAAAGTATGCAATGGTGTGCGGCAGTACTTGCATTAATAACGATGATCAAATATATGGAGACGGCTATGCAGTGAATTGGCTATTTTCACGATTTTCCCACTTTTCCGGGTGAATTTTCCTGGTTTTCTTGACCGACATAGAATCGTATCACCAAGACGAAGGCAACACAAAACAAATGATCCAAATCGGGTGCTCCGTTGATTTCTGATGCGATGAGTAACACATTTCGGGACTTTGTTTTATATATATATATATATATATATATATATATACTAGCTTATACCCACAGCTTCGCTCGCAATAATTTTGTAATTTCATGTTAACGTAGAAATGTTATATGTATTATTTAAGCAACTGAAATAAAAATAGATTTTGCAAGTCATCCCTCTGCCCATTCACCTTCCAGCACCAAATTCAAAATTTCACCGAAATCCCTGGAATAGGACCCGAGTTACAGAGCTTTAAAAATTTTAGGACGTGGCAGTGGGCGGATCTTAAATTTCAATAGTCATCCCTCTGCCCATTCACGTCCCAGCACCAAATCCAAAATTTCACCGAAATCCCTTGAACAGGACCCGAGTTACAGAGCTTTAAAAATTTTAGGACGTGGCAGTGGGCGGATCTTAACTTTCAATAGTCATCCCTCTGCCCATTCACCTCCCAGCACCAAATCCAAAGTTTCAGCGAAATCCCTTGAATAGGACCCGAGTAACAGAGCTTAAAATTTTTTAGAGCGTGACAGTGGGCGGACCGCAAATTTTCAAATTCGACCCTCTGCACATTCGCCACCCAGCACCAAATCCAAAATTTCAGCGAAATCTCTTGAATAGTACCCGAGTTACAGAAATTACCTACATTTTGGTATGTGTTTCATTAAAATCGGTAAAGTATTTCTTGAGTTATAA
This sequence comes from Heteromyza rotundicornis, assembly GCA_951394025.1. Taxonomy (NCBI): domain Eukaryota; kingdom Metazoa; phylum Arthropoda; class Insecta; order Diptera; family Heleomyzidae; genus Heteromyza; species Heteromyza rotundicornis. The sequence goes on along the minus strand of OX596014.1, from coordinate 10,767,794 downwards.
GGGAACAAACATACATACATACATACATACATACATACTCACGAAGAGTTTTATATAAGTAATAGATATATATATAACTGTAAAAATACAGATGCTCTTTTCGTCCTAGCACAAATTTCATGGAAGGGCATTTTATTGCATGTGCTGAAAAATATAACTTAGTATATTCCACGCAGAAGTGCAGCAGTGCTGAAAAATAAAGGATATGCAAAGCAAAATTAACCAACAATAAACTTTTCAGAAATATATTTCATATGTGCTTTAGTTTTGTCGGTTCAATTTTAAGAATTTTTTTAATTTTTTGTGAATATTTATACCCTGCACACTAGTGTCCAAGGGTATATTGTTTTTGTCACACCGTTTGTAACGCCCATAAGGAGGTGTGTCCGGTATGGAAAAGTATATATATTCTTGATCGGCATCACCTCCTGAGTCCATTAATCCATATCCGTCTGTCCGTCTAGCCGTCTGTCATTTCGCACGATAACAGTCGTAGCTTTTGAGCTATCGACCCCAAATTTTGGGATTCCTCTTATTTTGGACGGTATTGAAAATGGGCAACATCGGATAAGAGCCACGCCTTATTGGAAGGTTCTGAAAATGGGCAATTAATATATACAGGGTGTAACAGTCGAGATTGGCCAAAAGGTAGGAATCGATTGGGGACCCAAAAATATGAAGAAAATGTTATGTGCACTTATGCCGAATTCCCCACCCACTTAATTTTAAAAATCAAACAACTTTTTCAATGATAAAAATTTTTGCTTTCAGGTTTTTGTGAATAACTTCTCAACCATATAAGATAGAAATGCACCCTTGGGCACATTGGAAAGGTAATAAAATTACCTTTAAACTGTGTATAGTTCACATTTACATTTGTAAGGCGCTATCGTGTTTCAAAATGTAATGTTCTCAACTAAGTTTGACTTAAATAATTTTTTTTCTTCTATTATCACCCTATTTACACTAGTTTCTTTTTAAATATAGTTATTGCTTGTGAAATTTCCTTTTTTTTTTGATACTATGGTTTGTCATAATATGACACTTCGGGGTTTTAAAAAAAAGAAAACGCTTCTTAAATACGCACTAAATTCATGCATTTTTACAAAAAAAAATCATAAACAATTTTTTCTCAATTCGAATTTCAGAGATTTTTTTATATTTCAAATAAAATTCTTTCTTTCCGTAATTTAAAGTAAATTACATTTTCAATTTTCAAATTTTTTTTCTCTAATATCGAATTTTTTTGATAATTAACAAAATATTTTCTATTATCTTTAAGTATCATACTATAACAAACCATGGTATCAAAAAAAAAGAAAGTTTCACAAGCAATAATTTTATTTCGAAATAAGCTAATGTTAATCTGGTGGAATTAGGAGAACAAAAATTTTTAAGTCAAACTTTAGGTCATAAAATAGAGAAGATTCCACTTTGAAACACAACTGTTGTGTCAAAAAAACGAATGTAAATGAGAACTAAACACAGTAAAAAAGGAAATTTTATTACCTTTCCAATTTGCCTAAGAAAAATCTTATATCTTATATGGTTGAGAAGTTATTCACAAAAACCTGAAAACAAAAATTTGTATCATTAAAAAAGTTGTCTGATTTTTAAAATGAAGTGGGTAGCGAATTCGCCATAAGTGCACATAACATTTTCTTCATATTTTTGGGTCCCCAATCGATACCTACCTTTTGGCCAATCTCGACTGTTACACCCTGTCCAGGTCTGTCTGTCTGTCAGTCTGTCAGTCTGTCTGACTGTCTGTCTGTCTGTCTGTCTGTCTGTCTGTCTGTCTGCCTGTCTCCCTGTCTGCCTGTCTGTCTGTCTGTCAGTCAGTCGGTAACACTAACCGATTCAAAATTTACAACTTCACTTAAAAAATTTTTTTAAGTTGTTAACCTTCTTTTTATACCCCCACACTCACTGTGGCAGGGTATACTAACTTTGTCACAACGTTTGTAACGCCCATAAGGAGGCGTGTCCGGTATGGAAAAGTATATATATTCTTGATCAGCATCACCGCCGGAGTCAATTTAGCGATGTCCGTCTGTCTGTCCGTCCGTCTGTCCGTCCGCTCGATAGCGGTCGCAGTTTTAGAGATATCGACTTGAAACTTTGGGTACATGTTTTTCTCTTGAATGCTGAGATCAAGTTCGAGAATCAGCCAAATCGGATAAAAACTGGGCGTGGCTCCCATACACCGAAAAAAAAGGTAAACATTTTTCAAGTCTTTTTTATGGTTGTATTCGATTGGAAATGTTTAGAAACGTATTTTTGACATGGTCCGAGGTTCCGAAGCCACATATATAAGGGTCTTAATGGGGTCTTGAGACCAATTTTTTTTTTTGTGGATTTGATTGGAAATTTTTAGAAATGGATTTTGGACATGGTCCGGGCTCCAAAACCACCTATAATTGGCTCAAAATAGGGTCTTGATAAAACATTTTATGTTCGAGGTACTTCTTCCTACTGTGTGGGGGTATTTCAGCTTCGGTATAGCCGAAGATAGTCCACTCTCTAGTTTTTTTTAATGTTAGCCCTTCTTCCGGTGGTTCGTCCACACGACACACTGCGTTCGTGAAAAGGAACCAGAGCCACTTACTTACAAATATATTCACACATATATTTTGTCTTATAAATGTTAGCCGCCCTGGTGAGGTATCGAACCCACAACGCAGCGATTGTAAGTAAGATGAAGTAGCGAACTAAGCACCTTCTCACCAGAGCCACTAATGCTCATACAATACCTTAACCTAATATCGATTAACTTCATCAAGCCGCATACAAAACGCTTTCATGTATATACACTAAGGCATTCAATCCCGAATCCCGAAATCCCGGGATCCCGGGATCCCGGATGTTTTCTCAATCCCGGAAACCCGGGATTTAAAAAATGCATTGCTTTAGATATTTTTGAAGTTTTTCCACAAAAATACAGCCGTGCATTTACATTCAATCTAATTGGTAAATTAAAAAACCCACTTTTGCAGATTTAGTGCTACACACACACAAAAATTGACAAAATTTTTGCAATAACGGCTAACAAACCATTTTTATCGATCTGAATCAAATTTTTTAACAATTTTTTTTTTACAAAAAAGTATATTGAAAACTTTACGAATTGGATAAATGGTTTTGTGTGTGTTTTACTTTTGAATGGACACCAATTTCAAAAGTTTTAAACAACAGTTCATTTATCTGTTCCCGCTATAATACTAAAACTATTGAAAATAAGTTTTTCGTGTGTAGCATGAAATAGAGCTTTCAGAATTTTATGATTATAATCGGATTCAGGTGGCAAAAAAAAATTACTTGTTCGATCAAAGTAATTTAAAAAGGATTACTTTTTGTTCCATTATATTTATTTTAAATATTATTTGTTTTGTTTAATGTAATATTTTATAAATATTTTTTCTTTGTCGAATTAAAATTAAATTAAACTTCAATTATTTCAGTTTCATCTTTAATTTTATATTAATTGGAAAATTCCGAACAAATCCGGGATACCGGGATTGTAATTTCAAATCCCGAAATCCCCGGATTTTCAAAAATACTTCGGGATTGAATGCCTTAATATACACACACAAAAAATCATCTTTGATATATAAACAAAATAGCTTCGACCTAAAGCTGCCACCTTTAAGAAAATAACACTGCCACAAGACTACCGTTGCCACCTAACACTATTTTCACCTATTACGGTGGTGTATTAGATTTTCATATTACACTTTCCTATACACATCAACGCGAAGTACCGCAGCGAAACTTACTCAAAAATGTTTCTTGCAAATGCGAAAATATATTTGTTTAAGGTGAGAAATTTCATAAAAACAAATAAAAATGTGAATCATTTATAAATTAAAATTCCCCAAAAAAATACTACAAAATGAACACCTTTCTTAGAAGTCACTCAAGAAATTGTAAAAGGGGAAATCAAAACTTTAAAAAATGTATTTCTCGGAAAGCAGATTCTGGCTACAATAAAAGATTCAGATTCGGTTTTAGTACGTCAAAATACATATAACGAAAATTAATGGCGATATAGTTCATCAAGCTATATGGTGAATGTGTATATTAGAGCTGTCCAAAAAATTTGCCCGATCTGTCTCGAAAGTGGCTTAAATAACGCAAATACACCAAAAACTCTTAAGTATGTAATTTCAAGCCGATCCGATAAGGGCAACCCGGCCCGCAAAGGCCCTGAAGTTGGCCAAAACGGGCTAACACTTGTATGGGGGGAAAAAAAAAACACAAATTTTAAGTTCGTTTTAAATCAAGAAAAATACGAGAAAAAAACCATAATTAAGCATTTTTGACGGAAACCACCCTAGAATGAATTAAAAAACATTTTCGTAAAAATTAAAAAAAAAAAATTTATTATAAAAAAACATTTTAAAATAATAAAAATACAAGAAAAAAACCAAAATTATTGGTTACTTTGATAAATTGTTATTAACAATTCTGTTTAATAAAAAGATTTTGAGATTTTTTGTTACATTATAACTTTTTTTGCTCTTCTGGTGGCATCACAGCCGACCACCGCAATGCCCATCAGCTGTTTTTTATTCCGCCGATTTTTTTTTAATTTTTACGAAAATGTTTTTTAATTAATTTCCGCCAAAAATGTTTAATTATGGTTTTTTTCTCGTATTTTTCTTGATCTAAAACGAACTTAAAATTTGTGTTTTATTTTTTCCCCCCATACAAGTGTTAGCCCGTTTTGGCCAACTTCAGGGCCTTTGCGGTTCGGGTTGCCCTTATCGGATCGGCTTGAAATTACATACTTAAGAGTTTTTGGTGTATTTGCGTTATTTAAGCCACTTTCGAGACAGATCGGGCAAATTTTTTGGACAGCTCTAATATACACATTCACCATATAGCTTGATGAACTATATCGCCATTAGCTCAATTTATTTTATAGCTGGCTGTGGTCTGTTGGTTAGAGCTTCGGCCTATGACTGCGGCAGTCATAGGTTCAAGCCCGCCACCGGTGGTATTTTTTTTTAATCCATTGCTTGATATTCTTTTTCCTTTTTTTTAATCTTTCTTTTTTAATTCTTTTTTAATGTAACAGTTCAACTTTACACAATTACATCATCAAACAAAATTTCTTTCTATTCTTTACAAAATTTAATAAAAGTTCACATATTTCATAAATGATTTTCATATGTATATATAAATTATGGAGTTCACCATACGGCTTGGTTTACCTAACCGCCATTAGCTGAAATTATTTTATAGCTGGCTGTGGTCAGTTGGGTAGAGCTTCCTCTTTGTCTGCGGCAGTCTTGGGTTCAAACCCGTCACCGGTCGTATTTTTATACCCTGCACACTAGTGTCGAAGGGTATATTGTTTTTGTCACACCGTTTGTAACGCCCATAAGGAGGTGTGTCCGGTATGGAAAAGTATATATATTGTTGATCAGCATCACCTCCTGAGTCCATTAGTCCATGTCCGTCTGTCCGTTTGTCCATCATTTCGCACGATAACTGTCGTAGCTTTTGAGCTATCGACTCCAAATTTTGGGATTCCTCTTGTTTTGGCGAATGATTGGATGGTATTGAAAATGGGCAACATCGGATAAGAGCCACGCCTACCTCCCATACAAAATGGGCGCCAATTTTATATTATTTTCGTTTATCTTAAGAAATATTTAACCGATCACCTCCAAATTTTGGGATTCCTCTTATTTTGGCGAATGATTGGACGGTATTGAAAATGGGCAACATCGGATAAGAGCCACGCCTACGTCCCATACAAAATGGTCGCCAATTTTATATTATTTTCGTTTATCTTGAGAAATACTGAACCGATTTGGATGCGGTTTTTTGCATTGGGTTGGAAATGAGGTCGGGAACGAAATGGGAGTGAAACCGGAATGAAATGGAATTGGACCGGAACAAAATGGAATTGGAACAAAATTTGTTAATGGATCAGGAAACTAAAATTATCGATAAATATTGGAAAATTATCGATAAATATTGGAAAATTATCGATAAATATTGAAAAATTATCGATAAATTATCGAAAAATTATCGATAAATTATCGAAAATTACCGATAAAAAATCGAAAAATTATCGATAAAAATCGATAAATTATCGAAAAATTATCGAAAAACTATCGAAAAATTATCGATAAATTATCGAAAAACTATCGATAAATTATCGAAAAACTATCGATAAAATATCGAAAAATTATGAATTAAATATCGAAATCTATCAATAAAATTCCGATTTTCGTTAAAATTACTAATATATGGTCTCAGAATGTATCGTACTCGCATGTGGAGGGTATTATAGCTTCGGTCAGACCGAAGATAAGACTTACTAGTTTTGTTTAAATTTTATAATTATTTTAATTTTTTACATTTTTAACATAGTAATTGAATATTCTTCCTAAATTAATAACAAAACCATTAAATCTAAAGTACTTTCCACTCTTTATTGAACAAAATGCAAACAAGGTAAAGTATGTGCTTTAGTTTTGCCCGACTCTGTATATTAGCTTGACGATTTCTGGCGAATTTTCGAATGAGATCATTAAAATTTTAGTTGTTACAAATTTCACTTTCTATTGAGAGCATTGCCAGGCCTGACAATCTTTCTTGTCCGTTCGTCGGTCTTAAATAGTTTTCAACGAGATGTGCCTCCCCCCCCCCTTCCCCGTGTGGTCCTAACTGGAACTGGAACAAAATGGAATTTGAATAGAACAAAATTGAATTAGAAATGTAAATTATCGATAAAGTAACGAAAAATTTTCAATAAAATATCCATAAAATATTAATAAAATAACCCAACATTTTTCGATAAAATTACCAGAAATTTGTCCAAGAATTTAACGTACTCGCATGTGCATTTCAGCTTTGGTCAGACCGAATATAATTCTCTTTCCAGTATTTAATGAAAATATTTTGGGATCAAAGTGAAAATGAAACAGGAATGATACAGAAAAACTAGCTTAATACCCCGAAAGTAACCTGCCGTAAACCTTTCCGTGAACCCCCAGAACACCAGAGCATAACATAAAAAATTGCAGAACTCTAGGTTCAGCGGTTTGGGCGGTGATGAGTCACCAATCATTCAATCAATCGGGACAAACACTTTTATATTTGTAATTACGTGACGCCTGATTTGAAGTTCTCATTAGTGCAAGTCGATTGGTTCTTTAAGCGTCAGTTTCTGATGCACGTGTGGCTGCTCTCTTCCAAATGCTTATTCTTGTGGTGTTGAATTTTCCCTTGCCCGTTACTGCTTTTGATTTGTTCGTATTTTCCGATGGGAATGGAATGGATCGAAATGGAAATGGGGCGGAACAAAATGGAATTGGAACAAAATTTTGAATGAAATGGTAGTGTAAAAGGAACAGAAACAGAATGGGATCGGGCAGGAAAAAAATAAAAATGGAGTATCGAAAAAAAATCGAAACATTTGATTCCTATTCCATTTTGTTGCAGTCCATTTCCATTTCATTCCAGACATAATTTCTAACCAACAACAAAAAAACAGCGTCCAAATCGGTTCTACGTTTGCGACAAAAATAGAAGTAGTATATTCTGAATAAATTGAAACTTAAATGTTTTCGGTTTTTCTCTAAACTTTAAGGATTTTGCTTAAATCCAACATATTGGTGTTTTTTGTTCTTAATAAAAATTAAGATAAAACCTCTCTAAAATAAAATATCGAAAAAGTTTTTTTAAGTCTGATAACTGTTTCTAGTGGCATTTAATTCACTGCCATCAATTTTTGTTTTAGGTGTTATCCCAGCAAACATTTAGGTTTGATATCGACTCGAGAACGACTCGGTATCAAAGGTTTTTCTCTAATGTCGAACGTTTGAAACCGAGTCGATACCGACTCGAGAATCATAGCTTTCTCAATACAAAGGGGAGTTAGTTCTAGAGTCGAGAAAAGGGTTAGTTCTCGAGTCGGTTTCAAACGTTATTTCTCAAATCGACTTCAAATAAAAAGAGTGAAACGTGAATTGATTAATTTTAAAATTGTATTTTTGTTTTTATTGCATATTTGATAAATAGAGATAATTTTTTTTACACTAAACAAAATAAAAGGTAGAGATATAATTTAAAAATTAGATTAATAACGTTTCACTTTTTTATTTGATATCGATTCGAGAACTAACCTTTGAAAACGAGTCGAGAATCACATTGGTTAACGACTAGAGACATAGGGTTTTTCTCAAACCTTTGAGAACGACCTTTGATATCGAGTCGAGAACTAACCTTCTAAAACGAGTCGAGAATCACATTAGTTATCGACTCGAGAAATAGGGTTTTTCTCAAACGTTTGAGACTGTGTTTGCTGGGATAGGGAAAATGTCAAAAATGTACTATAATTGATATAACTTTAAAATGGATGGCGCATATTCATTGTCAAATTTAGCAGCTACTAAACATTGGTACCAGCTTAGTAGCTGTCAGTTCAGTTCATTATCTGTCAACTTAGTAGAATATTAAAGTTAAGGTGGCACTTAATGTGACTATGAATATGGGCCGATGATTCGATTTTTATAATCTTGGGTGTTTTATAAAGATAAATATGTTCTCTACAAAATATCGGAATATTATTTTCTCTTAACTCTTTTAGTTTCTGAGATAAATACAAAAAGTTTAAAAAATTTTATTGTATAATGTTACTAAGTTGACACCTCGTAACTAACATTTTTTGACTTAGATAACTTAAAGAAAAACTAGAGAGGGAACTATCTTCGGCTATGCCGAAGCTGAAATACCCCCACACAATATGATCCATTTAGAACAGTGTCGGGCATTTTCGAGTTTCCTATGTACGCGTTCACAGGCTTCAATTCGCTGCCAACGCAATGCTTTCACACGTACACTATAAGCATCTTAGTGAAACGCGCGAAACGTGTGTGCCGCTTCCTCAGACACACACACTGATTTAGAAGTACCTCAAACATAAAAAAGTAGGTTTTTTGCAAAAAAATTTACTAAAACTAAATAATTTAAATTTGTTCACTATTTGTCATCTTATAGTGTTATGTATTGGGAAAATTTACAAAAATGCTAAAATTTATACCCCTAATGTGCACGGTACGTTAGCTGCGGTCTGACTGATGATACATTTATTACGACTTTTGTTAATAGAAATGTTTTGTCCGCTGTACTACTTTTATTTGATGCATCTAAATTTATATGAACAGATTACATATGTGGCAAAATAAAAATGTAAACATAAAATCCGTCATTTGTGATAATTCCTTATCACTTAAGAGCTAACAGCTATCTCAAATGCAACCAGGCCAACTACCCAACTATGGTACAACTGTAAAATACCACACATCGTCCGTTGGTCACACCCAGATTTACACCCTATTTTCACCACCCGACATGTGCTCGTTCGATAGCCGACTGCAAACCTTAAATTGTACTCTCTCTCTCAATATTGAATTTTTGTACATACACAACAACGTTTGCATGTTTGCAACTATGTTTACCTTAGCATTTCTTAGGGGTTGATTCGTTAAGGCGGTGTACCATTCCTCGGAACGCATTGTATCCCGAATATTAAGCATGTCGGAGGAACATTTAATACCATCGGCTAAAAACCAAGTAAATTATTTGTATCCTGATTTAGTTAGGAAAGTGTTTCAAAATATATTTTGCCGTATAACTTCAATAAACACGTGTTTCACGCATTTTCTCTCTCTTCTGATTCCAGAATAGTACTCAACACTAACGTCGTGTTGTATCATTGATAAAATTTATATACAAAAAAACACATTGGCATGTTATATGCACGGAAATCAAAACAGAAAATAGCATAGCAATATTTTAGACTTACAATAAATTGTCGCAAAGCAGATCTCTTATCAGAGGCAAATCATAAATAGGCACTAAAAAACGAAATATATAAACTATTAGAATCGTTGGTTTTTGAGAATTTATCGACTGTAAGTAGAGCTAGCTCTACTTTTCTTCAATATTAAGAGCATCAAACAATAATTGTATCTATCGCAACACCATCAGCAATTTGTTCATCAACTATGACCACAGCAGCATCAGACTCGCTTTTATTGTCATCAACAGAATCAGCATCTTCTAATTGTGGTTCGTCGTCATCATTTTCTTCGTGTGAAAGTGGTGTTTTGAGTGGAAATTCTATATGTTGCTCTTCCTTGAACATAAATATTGCAACCGCCACTACATTGGCAGCAGCATCACACTCAACTACATCGCTTTTAACTGATATGAACCAACAATCACCATCATCTTCATCACTAACTACTTCTGCTGCTTCAATTGATACAAACGAAACGCAAATTACAGATACATGTTCTTCACTACTGTTAGCTAATACATCATCATCCTTACCGTTTTCTACTGCTTCAATACTATCATCAACATCTGTAACTTCTCCTTCGTCTGCACAACTGCTTTTGAATGGTATTGTCTCTGCCGGCTGTGGAGGTGTCAATAACATAAATAACCAAAATCAAATGCTTTCTGAAGATCCTCGTGCATTGAAACTTGCTGTCGAATTGTCTAGGGTTGGCTTAAACGAAGCACCAGTATCATCAACAACAACAACAATGCAACATATACCAAATTTTCATAGCCACAATCACCAACATACATCTCAATCTTCACAACAGCAACAAGCTCAATTTGATATAAATACCCTCACTGTTATAAGTGCGGCTGTTGCTGCGGCAGCATCAGTCAATAATTCACACAATGGCAATATCACAAACTTAGCATCATCTAATTCTATAAATCAGTTCTCTACGTCTGCCATGATCCCGTCTTCTGCCGAAGATCGCTCAAAAAAGTCACAAAATATGACTGAATGTGTGCCAGTACCATCTTCTGAGCATGTTGCAGAAATTGTTGGACGCCAAGGTGAGTAAATTTATTCCTTTTTATCCCTCTATAACTCTATTTTAAAAATGTATTTACTTTGCAACCAATATAAAAAGAAACAACGTAAGGCTTCTTCAGATGTATATAAAAATTAGTATATTCTTGATACACAACTTTCGTTTGTTGTAGCCACTTAAATCTTTAATGCATTTTTAACTTTTTTTAAAACATACATTTGATTTATTGAATCATTCAAATAATTTTCTTAGAGCTAAAAATAAAAGTGCTAGAGGATTTCATTCATGCGTACAGCCGTATCCGCAACCTCGGAAGGGGTAAGTGGTGGAGTTCAAATATGCAATTTTGAAATCGAAGACGATTCCATGCAATTTTTATTTGAAGATATTATTTCTATGTTAGCTGAAAAATTTGAAATTCATGAAATTCCTTGGGCTATTTTTTAAATATCGGAAAGAAGGGTTCGTTCTTTAATTACCCTAACGTGCCAAAATTCAAAAATGGAAATTTTTTTTTAAATCGTTGGACTTTACTGATCTGATGCTTTAATTACTGAATCGTTTTGAAAAATCTCTTATCTTGAATGGGAAAGTTTTTCATCATTGTACTTACTAGAGCAGTCTAACCGAATAATGCGAAATTTGTTTAACCGATTATTCGATTAGTAACCGACAATGCGGTTTTATTCGGTTAGGGCGGTTTCGATTAACCGTTCGACTTCGATGAACCGTTCATTTGCGACTAACCGTTAAGGTGCATCGATTTATATTTTTTTTGGAGATATCGTTATCGGTAAGTGTGGGACGTAAGCTCCAAAGGATACTGAGTAAGATATGATATGAGGACTTTTTCGGTATTTGGAGGTTTTGTACTGGCACAACTAGGGATGGCCAACAATCAATCGATTATTTTTGACCGATTATTGCAAGTCGATTTAATCGGAGTTTTTTTTCGATTATCGAGTTTTTAAAGTCCATTGAATTTTTGCAATTTTACATTTTTGTAATATACATTTTTACGTTCTAAAACCGAATCTGAAAACATTTTTTTTTGCAAAAATCATAATGATGGATCACTAATACCAACCACCATTGGTCAAGTACCACTCGAAATAATATGGTCAAAATAGTTGTTGAAGACACACCATAAGACAACGCCAAATTGTGAATTTCACAACAAATAAACAAAATGGAGTAAACCGAATGTGAACGTTTAATCAAATAGTTGTATGCAGAGCTGTGCGGTATCGATTACTTTTGTAATCAATTACACAAAATCAACGATTACAAAGTAATCGTACTCAAAATTATATAAGTACGGTTACTTTAAAGTAATCGTACTCAGAGTACATATATATATATATATATACATATATATATACATATATATATATATACATATATATATATATATATATATATATACATATATATATATATATATATACATATATATATATATATATATATATATATACATATATATATACATATATATATATATATATATATATACACATAATTACGTACTTATACATATATTCTTATTGACGACATGAAATTTTATACCCTTTGGAAAGGGGGGTGTGGGGGCAAAGGGGAGCAGGATGGAGCCAATTTAAAGTTCTAACTTTCGTATTTTTTAAGCTACAGGGCTGAAATTTTTTACTTAATTTCGCATTGGGGAAAAAGAGTAAAAAAAAGGGGGGAGAAAAAAAAGTTTTTAAAATAAAAAAAAGAGGAAAATAAAAAAGAGTAAAAAAACAGTTTTTTAAAATATAACCCTTTAACCGACTAAAAAGCAGAAAATAAATTTCCTTTAAATTAATTTCCGCAATTTCGATTTAAAATTAAGGGTTTTTTGGCGACTTCAAAATCTGAAATGATATTAGGAACAAAGTAGCCAAAAACCGTTAAATTTAAATTTAAATCGAAAGGAAATTTATTTTCTGCTTTTTAGTCGGGTAAAGGGTTATATTTAAAAAAACTTGTTATACCCCCACACTCACTGTGGCAGAATATACTAACTTTGACACAACGTTTGTAACGCCCATAAGGGGGCGTGTCCGGTATGGAAAAGTATATATATTCTTGATCAGCACCACTGCCGAGTCAATTTAGCCATGTCCGTCTGTCTGTCCGTCCGCACGATAGCGGTCGCAGTTTTGGAGAATTGAAACTTTGGGTACATGTTTTTCACGTGAATACTGAGATCAAGTTCGAGAATCAGCCAAATCGGACAAAAACTGGGCGTGGCACCCATACACCGAAAAAAAAGGTTAACATTTTTCAAGTCTTTTTTATTGCTGCATTCGATTGGAAATGTTTAGAAACGTATGGTCCGAGGTTCCGAAACCACATATATAAGGGTCAAAATGGGGTCTTGAGACCAATTTTTTTTTTTAGTCGATTTGATTGGAAATTTTTAGAAATGGATTTTGGACAAGGTTCGGGCTCCAAAACCACCTATAATTGGCTCAAAATAGGGTCTTGAGACCACATAATTTTATGTTCGAGGCTCTTCTTCCTACTGTGTGGGGGTATTTCAGCTTCGGTATAGCCGAAGATAGTCCACTCTCTAGTTTTTTTACTCTTTTTTATTTGTAATTTTTTACTAAATCAACTAGGGCTGAATAAACACTATAAGGGAGTTCTCAAAGGTCTCATAATGATCATAAAGTCATGTTGTTGTATAAATTTACAATAGTCATAAAAATGTTGTTTGTTTTTTCCATACAAACAACTGTGCACAACATTCGCCCAATACAACTCAACAAACTGTGTTTTTCGACTCTCATACTCACTATTCCTCTCATTTTAAAGTTGTTGCCAAAGAAGTTGTAGGAATTCGTGAAAATTTGACTTTGGGACTATTTTTAATGCATACAACGTGCACGACTTGCCGAAAATATTGCAACAATGATCGTGTAAACCACCAAAACTCTTCCGACCATCAACATTGGCCACATGGCCACTTGCAGCACCTAGCACACGAATACAGGGCTCAGAGAATTTCGGAAGCATTTTGAATGCATTAAACATGTGCGACTGCTTGAAAATATTGAAACATCGCTCACGTGAAGTACAGAATTACTTCCGACCTTTGATTTGTTGGCCCCGGGGCCAACGAATAAGGTTAGGTTCGACATTTGCAATGTAAGAGAGTTTATATTGAAATGAGTGCGCTCACAATTATAGTATTTTTATACCTTGCACACCAGTGTCCAAGGGTATATTGTTTTTGGCGTTTGTAACGCCCATAAGGAGGCGTGTTCGGTATGGAAAAGTATATATATTCTTGATCAGCATCACCTCCTGAGTCGATTAGTCCATGTCCGTCTGTCTGTCATTTCGCACGATAACTGTCGTAGCTTTTGAGCTATCGGCCCCAAATTTTGGGATTCCTTTTATTTTGTCGAATGATTGGACGGTATTGAAAATGGGCAACATCGGATAAGAGCCACGCCTACCTTCCATACAAAATGGCCGCCAATTTTATATTATTTTTGTTTATATTGAGAAATACTTAACGGGTCGCCACCAAATTTTGGCATTCCTCTTATTTTGGCAAATGATTGGACGGTATTGAAAATGGGCAACATCGGATAAGAACCACGCCTACCTCCCAGACAAAATGGCCGCCAAATTTGTATCATTTTCGTTTATCTTGAGAAATACTGAACCTATTGGGATGCGGTTTTTTGCATTGGGTTGGAAATGAGGTCGGGAACGAAATGCGAATAAAACTGGAACGAAATGGAATTGGACCGGAATATAATGGAATTGGAACAACATTTTTAAATGAATCAGGAAACTAAAATTCTTGATAAATATTGGAAAATTATTGATAATAATTCGAAAATTACTATAAAATATCGATCAATTATCGAAAAATTATCGATAAATTAGCTATAAAAAATCAATTAAAAAATCTAAAAATTATCGATAATAAATCGAAAATTATCAAAAAATTATCGATAAAAAAATCAATAAAAAATCGATAAATTATCGAAAAACTAGTAAGACTAGTAAAACTAGTAGTCTTCGGTCTGGCCGAAGCTATAATACCCTGCACATGCGAGTACGATACATTCTGAGACCATATGTTAGTAATTTTATCGAAAATCGGTATTTTATTGATAGTTTTTCGATATTTTGTTCATAATTTTTCGATATTTTATCGATAATTTATCGATTTTTTATTGATAATTTTCAGATAATTTATCGATTTTTTTATCGAATTTTTACCGATAATTTTCAAATATTTATCGATAATTTTCCAATATTTATCGATCATTTTAGTTTCCTGATCCATTTAAAAATTCTGTTCCAATTCCATTTTGTTCTGGTCCAATTCCCATTTCGTTCCCGACCTCATTTCCAACCCAATGCAAAAAACTACATCCAATCATTCGCCAAAATAAGAGGAATCCCAAAATCGGTTAAGTATTTCTCAAGACAAACGAAAATAATATAAAATTTGCGGCCATTTTGTATGGAAGGTAGGCGTGGCTCTCATCCAATGTTGCCCATTTTCAATTCCGTCCAATCATTCGCCAAAATAAGAGGAATCCCAAAATTTTGGGTCTATAGCTCAAAAGCTACGACAGTTATTTTTATTTTTATTTTTTCATCGACGAATCCCACGGCCCATTTAACCGCCCGACCGACCGAGAGGCGCATCCGTATGACGCACGGACCGGTGACCGAAGAGCAACAGTCCGGACTGTTCAGTTTCGAAGAGTCCCTCGTTGGGAATATTCCACTAAGCATAAAGGCTTTATAGTGGAAGTAATTAAATATTCCTTGTTCCGCTAAGCATGAAGGCTATAGCGCAGGTAATTGTAAAGATCGACGTTGAGCTGAGAAAAAATTACTTTTAGCTGTGTTTATTCTGCTAAGCATTAGGGTTATAGCGGAAATTAGATGTTATAGATATGATAATTATTTATTGAATTTAGGTATTTGAATTATTGTTTGTTAGGAAAAGAAGAATTTCCGATTTTGTTTTTTGAATTGAACTGTTGAAATTAATTGCATTGTAGATATTATTGAAATCGTCGCACGCTGCTCTGAACGGTTCAAATTTCATATAGTTGGATTAGGCTATTTTTACTTGAAGTAAATTATAATTTCTTGTTGCGCGGGAAGGTACTTTAATGTTTAACTTGCTCAACAGACATTCACTATTAATATTGCCTTGAAGAATTTTGAAAATGAATATTGAATTAGGCATTAGTCTACGGTTTCTTAGCGACGGAAGAGAAATGAGTTTTAAACGATTTTCGTATGTTGGAAGATTAACATCTGGATTCCAAGGCAATCCACGTAAACAAAAAATTAAAAACTGTTTCTGCACTGATTTCATTAGGATATTTTTAAAATAGTATTTCTTCCCTATATCGAAAAACAATAGCGCCAAATTTTGCAAGCACTTAGGTAATAGGTAATAGGCAATAAGCCAATTCTCTTGGTAGATTCATTGATATTTTCGAGATATTTTCGAGTTTAAAAATGTATATGTTCGAAAAAGATACATAAAAAAAAATCCAAAAAATATGCATACAATAAACCTGTTTGATTCTGAACAAAAAAGATTCTTGCAATCTTTGCTCCATCTTGTTTCATGAGGTATGGGTATATTCGCTTTCATCAAAATAGCATGAAATTTTGTATAAGGAGTTTTTGGGGTAGCTGATTGCGAATTTGATGTCGGAATTTCAAAATGGCGGATTCAATATGGCTTAGTAGGTGTAGGGTATATATAAGTCGGCTTTTCCCGACTGAAACTTACTCACTTCCTTTTTCGCTGTTATTTACTTACCTACCTTCCAAATTTCATTAAAATCGAAGAGGTCGAAGGTAATTTTTTCAAAAATCGTTTCAATTTGACACGGAATCACCTTGATATTCATCCAAGATTTTCCGGTCGTTTTGGAATAACCTATCGGGAAATCAAGATTGCAAATGCGAAAGAACGTCTCCTACATTTCACAAATTTTCAAGTAAAAATTTATTTCGAATTTCTAATTATTTTTTCTTTTTGTTTTTATTTTGGCAGCAAGGTGCTTAAAAAGTTCTTATCGTAGTTGTTGTGGTTCGAGCTGCTGGGAACATATATTTTTCATTTTTCTCCATGTATTTTTTAAGGTCAACCATTTCGGGGGGTGGGGCGGGTCCGACCCGTACATCCCCCTCCCCTAAATACGGCCTTGATAGCAGAGGTCATTCTCTCACTGACTCTCTCAATCGGCGTTGGAATAATTTTGTATAGTTGCAACTGATTACCAATTTTTCTCCTATTAGCGCCCCTCTTGCTGTCAACAATTTATAGATTGCTTGAAGCTCGTTCGATTGTCTTCTAGGTAATTTCAGTATCTCTGGAAGATGTTCTCTTATTTTTTGGATTTCCTATTTCAGCTGCGGAGGTGTGATCAAGCCTGGGTTTAGTTTTCCGTGATTGACGTCAATTAAAAGTTCGATAACTTCTGACTGAATGGTTTCGTCATCATAATAGATTCTTGGTATACGCAGTAGTTCTCTTCCATGGTTGAAGTGATATTGCCTACTCTCATCTGTAACTCCTTAAGATGCAGATTTACTTCGTCCGTAGTGCGTTTAAGTATAGGGTACTATTTAAGTATTAAGGGTATTCATTTAAAGTGGGAAACACCTCGAAAACGCGCAGTTGCTAAAATGAATTGTAAAATTTCATATATTTTGACTGCTGATCTGCACAACTGAATCGTTTCCGTGGGGTTTCCCGCTTTAAATGAATCGCCCTATTAACTGTTTGACAACGGAAGTTTGGCTCTTTATCAAATGCTGCAGATCATGTTGGTTGTCTAACAAGTTCTTCATATTGTTTTCCATATATTCACGGTCATCCGCATCCATCATTCCGAACAGAATATGGGACATAGATCCAACAAATTCAAATGGCGCACACTGGGAACGCTCCATACATTTGGTGTCAAAAAGTAGAAGGAGTTGCCGTAGAACTTAAATTTTTTGCAAGTCTAATTATTGTGTGCAAATTAAAAAAAAAACCCAAAAAAGGCGTGGTCGGTCAATTCTAACGCCTACTTCCCATACAAAAATAATATTCAAATCACCATAAAATGTGTTCCAATTAACATATGAACTTGGTCACGTATACTAGCAAATATAACAAGCTGAATTATCAAAATAATACAAATCCCAATAAATCAACCGTAAAAGTGGTATTTGAAATGTTATATGCCCAAAATTTTGATATAATATGCGTTGAACAAGTCTGCGTAGTATATGTCGAGTAGAATGTTTTAAGATGAAAGCAAACATTTTATTTTATTTTTTAAACGTAAATTATGTAAAAGTTTTCAGTATTAATAATAAAACTATGAAGCAAAAATTTTGAGTTTGTATATTAATATATTTTGTGTCTCAAAAGAGCACACATCCTTAAAGTATGCACCAATTATTTTTTTAAATAACAACCAATTTGAGATTTTTTTCGAAGAAGGTGAGACATATCTATGAATTAAAAAGCGGGGGGCACCTACGGGCACCTAGATTTGGAAGAAACTTAAAGTGGACATGTTCACTTTTTATTTGATATCAAAGATTAAGGTGAAATAAATGGCAATCACCTAAATAAATGCCATTATGTAATTTTGTAAAATTCTTTTTGAAACATTCAAGCAAATTTGAAAATTTACAACTAAATAGCTATGAAAATTGAAATGCATAAACGCGAAATAATTAACAAAGAACCATAACGAAAGTGTACCGAATTCCGGCCACTGATCGCCAGGTCAAATTAAATGCTCTGGTAGATCCATTTAAAACATTCAAAAACAGGAACGAATATTTTTATCACATAGTCTCGGGTATTAACTTTTATTGAATATAATTGAATATAAGTTTCTAATTAAAATAAATAATTTTAACTCTTCAAACTTTTCAAAGACAAATTAGGTTACAAAATGCTATTGATTTGCAAAACAATTTATTTTTTTAAACTATAATATTAAAAATAATTAAATAAATAAAAAATAATTCATTATTAAACATTTGGTTTATTTATTTGGTTTTTAAAAATCATGCAGTGACTCGCAGAAGTATTTTGCATATTCTTTTCCATGTACAGTGGCTCTTATTCAAATTTTATTGAATCTATATTGGTATCATTGGAAAGGTCATTGGAAACATTACAACAACAAAGCTGCAATAAGCACCGAACATTACAACAAAGCATTGAAATATTACAACAACAACAACAACAAAATAGTTGTGATATTGTTGTGATGTTTAAAAAGTACCAAAAAATAATAGTGCCCAAAATTAGTGAAGACACCCTTTCAAAAGTTACAGGAAAATGAAGAACAAATTGAAAACTTTATATGAGAAAAATCGTAACTTTTAAACTTTATATCTCGGAAAGTAGATTTTTCCGACCAAATATGTCTGCAGATTCGGTTTTAGGACGTCAAAATACATAATACAAAAATAAAAGAAGGGCGAATGGGCTCTCAAGTACATTTAAGCCAAATCTGACACAGCTGCACCCTCCGCCAAAATTGAGAGTTTTCTTGTTGTTGCGCCCACTTTTTCCAAATTATTTTTGAAATCAATTAGTTAGCTAAAACCCATAAAAAAATAATGGACAAGAAATAGATGAAGTTATAAATTCGAAGTACCGGCCGGATTCCGGAGCACTTCACTTTAACTTTTTAGTGCAACCCAATTTCGGTCACTTTTATTTTGTCTAAAAGTTATTAAACTTTATATTTACGATTTAAAAAACTATATGAAAGGCATAAAGAACTTAAATTTTGAAGCTTCTTCATGTAAAAGATCAATTTAAAACGACAATACCATTAAATTTTCACAGAGTCAAAACTGCCTTTTCTTAAGAAATTTACATAAGTATGTTAGAATTGAAAAGCTGATTGCATAAAATCTGTAACACATAGCCTATGACGGATTTAGGTCCTTGTGTACATGAATGTGTAAACAATCAAATAAAAAAAGAAAAAAATTCATATTGAGTAAAATATATTGTTTAGAAACATTAATGTGACAAGCTTGAAAACACCGAAGTTCCGCCCACTGGACGGAATTCGGAACACTTCACCATTTAGTGGTACCCAATTTCGGCCACTTCTATTTTGTTAATAATTTTTTGTATTTTATGTTTACAACTTAAAGTATTGTATTTTTGTGAGCTCAATCATACACGTATGCACTACATTCAAAACGACCGTTTCGTGACAACGAAAATTCTTGTAATGAAATCAAAAACAAATCTATCAATTTTTTTTTGTAGAATGATGTGCAAAGGCGTGGTCTACCATAAGAAATAATTTGAAATTTCATTTTCGATGGATAAATTGTAAATATAGGCAAATAAGTAAAGTGGCCGGAATTAGGCTCTACGACGGAATTCGGTACACTTAATTTACTTACTAAATATCCGAACCTAAAGATTTGAAAACTTAGAGAGGTCTTTTTAAAAAATTTTTATTACGTCCACTTTTGCAGCATAAAATCGTAAAATTTAAAACAGTTGGCTAAAAGTTATTTCTGCAGCGAGTACACGCAATATGTGAACCAAATCTTTTTAAAACATTACTATTTGGATATTAGGCTATAGAACTGCATGTTTACATTTTCGAAAAAACAAAGTCGAAAAAGGTATTTTTTGACAGCAGCTGTCAATGTGTGGCGCTCTCTTTCTCCTTTTATCCTTTCGTACAAACAGATATTTATTTGTGTCCTTTACCTTGTTTATTTTGATTTCTATATTGTCGATGACTGTGTTGCATTGTCACAACTTTTTCTAATTTTCTTCGAAAACGTGTCAGCTTTGAAGAATGCGTGCAGTCGTAATAAATCATTAAATTCCAAGATGTAGCTCCATTATCCCGATATGATCCAAATATATCGCTGTATTTATTTTCAACTCTAGAACCGATCCACCAGAAGGATCCTGTTTACCTAAAGGTTGTGCACAAACTCCCTTTCTGGCTAGCAAAAGAATCATAAGCCATATTATATTCATCAGTTTGAACTTTTTCGGCTCTTTTGTATTCCATCCTGTATCTTCACTGGCACCTTCCCGTCAGATCCTGGGTGAGTTGCTATAATTCGAACAAGGGGCCATCTTACTCATCATTTTTGATAATGACAATTCGGCATTCAGCCAGATTTAGCTGCGGTTTCTGCCATTTATACCGCTGTTGCAAAGTTGAAAGACATTCCTCCTTCCATCTTTTCCAAAAGTCTATCTTAATTTTTTGTATTAATTTCCAACGATCCAAAGATACAATTGAACGGTCAACTACCGCTTCTGTTGTTCCTATAATCGGCTGGCCAATCAGAAAATGTCCTGGTGTTAACGTGTCAACTTCGTCTGTATTATTGCCAATCGCGTGGAGTGGCCTTGAATTGAGAACCGCTTCAATCTGAGCTAAAAGAGTACTCAGTTCCTCGTATGTTAGTTTAGTTTCTCCAATCACCCTTTTCAGATGTTGCTTCATCGACTTGACGCTAGCCTCCCAAATCCCCCCAAAGTGAGGGCCTGCCGGGGGAATAAAATGCCATTGAACTTTATCTGCTTCCAAAACAGCAATCACTTCCGAATTATTTTTAATTGCTTGCTTAAAATCGGCATCCAACTTTCTTGCTGCTCCCACGAAGTTTTTTCCATTATCTGAATATATATGTTGACTTTTGCCTCTTCTTGCGAAAAACCGTCGCAACGCTGCTAAGAATGAATCCGTCGTTAGATCACTTACTGTTTCTAAATGAATAGCTTTAGTTGCCATGCATACAAATACTGCTATATATCCTTTCTATGACTTTTGTCCCCTTTCTTTAGAACATCTTATTTGAATAGGACCAGCATAATCGACGCCAGTATGTGTAAATGGGTGATTAATAGATGTACGGCTCTCAGGTAAATTCCCCATAATTTGCTTAGCCGTATCATTCCTGTATCGAATGCATTTTACACATGCACGGACGAGTTGCTTAATCATGTGTTTGAGTCCAATAATCCAGTACTTTCTTCTAATCGAGCTCTCCATCAGACGATTTCCGCCATGTAACGTGTTGACGTGAATGTCTTGAATTATTTAAGTCGTTGATTTGCCAAGAATTATAGGATGTTTTTGATAGTAAGGAATATGAGAATTTTCCAGTCGACCTCCAACTCTTAAAATCCTTTTGCTATCAAGCAGTGGAGTAAAATTGGCTATTTTACTTTGTTAAACTCGAGTTTGGCGGGTGCATACTAGGGCTTTCGATCCCGAAGGTTTTTCGCAATCCCGCGATTTTTCGGGATTTGATACTTTTACATGCAAAATGAGTTTTAAAAATATAAAAAAATGTTTTTCATATGTTTTATTGCAAAACTGATAGTTTTAGCTTAAATAAATAAACATGAACATTAATTTCAATTTATTAAAGGTCCAAATTAATGCATTTTTTTATTTTCAGTATTTGAGTTTCCGGTTCTTTAGGAAAACACAATTCTATTCAAAATATGCTTAAGTAAGGTTTCTAAAATTAATTTTGCATCAGTTTTCAGTTTTACTTAATTATTTTTATTAAACAATTTTTTTTTGTGCGTTCGCTAAGACTTAAAATACCAATTTTCTTCTGAAATAAATATAAATTTATTTTTTCTTCAAGAAAAAATTTCAAGCACAAACAATTTTATTCGTAATTTTATTTAATTAATTTAAAATTTTTAAGTTTTGTGTTTTCTAACTAACTTTTTTTTCATTTTGGGGTTGTACAAATGTTGTCAAAAATTTTTTTTCTGCTTACACGATTTTTTTATATTTTATGAGCAATGAAAAGTTGTATTTTTCTTGTATTAAACTTTATTTATGGGCTAATTTATTTTAAACTAGCTGTTACATACCCGGCGTTGCACGGGTTGTATACAATTTTAAAATAAATGTATATAGGAATTTGCGACAATTTCAATGGCGCTGTAGTTGATGGTTTATTCCCCCCGTGAAACTTGGTGCCAGTTGTAATCCCACCTGGTAAGAATCACCCAAAAAAAGTCCAAGGACGCACTTGGTGGCAGCTGTAATCCCTCCCGGTATGATTCAGCCAAAAAAAAGTCCAAGGACGCACTTGGTGGCAGTTGTAATCCAACCCGGCATGATCCACCCAAAAAATGTCCAAGGACGCAATTGGTGGCAGTTGTTATCCCACCCGGTATGATTCACCCAAAAAATGTCCAAGGACACTCTTGGTTCCAGTTGTAATCCCACCCGGTATGATCCACCCAAAAAATGTCCAAGGACGCTCTTGGTTCCAGTTGTAATCCCTCCCGGTATGATTCACCCAAAAAATGTCCAAGGAAGCACTTGGTTCCAGTTGTAATCCCACCCGGCATGAGCCACCCAAAAAATGTCCAAGGACGCACTTGGTGGCAGCTGTAATCCCACCCGGTATGATTCAGCCAAAAAAAGTCAAAGGACGCAATTGGTGGCAGTTGTAATCCCACCCGGTATGATTCACCCAAAAAATGTGCAAGGGCGCAGTTGGTGGCATTCGATTGTTACTAAGTTACTTTTTAATAATATTTTTTGTTGTATGGGAGGTGCCACGCCCCGTTGTCCAAATCCAACCTCTTATGTCCTATTGCAAATTCCATTACTAACACAATTTTACCTTAAAATTTCAATAAAATCAGTAAAGTCTGGATATGGGGTAGAAAATTGTATGGGCGGTGCCACGCCCCTTGTCCAATTATTCCCATATTCGACACATAGCAGTACAACTCCATTCCAAATTTCATTAAAATATATCCATTAGTTGCTTAATTAGCTAGTATTTAAGTTATGTGTTGTATGGGAGGTGCCACGCCCCTTTGTCTAATTATTGCCATATTCGACACATAGCTGGGAAAACATACTGTACAACTCCATGCTAAATTTCATTAGAATATATTCAATCGTTGCTTAATTAGCTGGTATTTAAGTTATGTGTTGTGTGGGAGGTGCCACGCCCCTTGTCCAATTATTCCCATATTCGACACATAGCTGGGAAAACATACTATACAGTTCCATTTCAAATTTCATTAAAATATATCCAATAGTTGCTTAATTAGCTGTTATTTAAGTTACGTGTTGTGTGGGCGGTGTCACGCCCCTTGTCCAATTATGCTCATATTTGGCATAAAGCTTGGAAAAGTTATTATGCAACTTCGTGATAAATTTCGTATTTATTATTCAATATTCAATTCAAATTCAATTCAATAGTTACTAAATTACCTTGTAGACATATTTTGTGTTGTATGGGAGGTGCCACGCCCCTTTGTCCAATCCCAACCGCATATAGCCTATGTTACATGTCGATACCTATAGAATTTGCCTGAAAGTTTCAAGAGAATCGGTACAGCCGTTTAGCCGTGATTGAGGGACAAACAGACAGACAGACAGACAGACATACAGACAGACAGACACACACTCAGTTTTATAATATATATAGGGATGTAGTCCCGAAAATCCCGGGATTTAGGAAAAAATATCCCGGGACTTTCGGGACTAAAAATGGACCGGGATCCCGGGATCGAAAGCCCTAGTGCATACACAAAAGAAAGAAAGATAAAGGTTTTCAATATTAATATAAAGGTTTTATTTTCTATATGATACGAAAATATATATATAAAGGGCTGTACCGAAGGTACAATTAATTAAGGTAAAAAGCTGAAGGTAATATAGCGAACTACAAAAGTGACTTAATGCACGATTTTGTGTTATTTCTACTATATATACAATGGGTTGGATCTTACGTTAAAGGTTCCAAATATGGGTTGATGTAGATCAGCAAACGGGTGTAAATGTGGATGACGATGAATTCGGGATGATTCGTTGGTAGTCTTCCTTCTGGGCACCAAGATGTCTGCTTTTTTGTTGTCGTAAAACGAGTAAAAGTTGTATATAGCCTTTCCCGAGGGGCCGAGGGTTGATCGTTGAAGGCTTTCGCTAGTGCCAACCGTTTCATGGCTGTCAAAGAGGATTAAGGTGCTGCCAGAGCAGGGTTGTATTTAAGCTTTCGGCTTAAACATACTTTTTGTTTGTTGTTCTTCAATAACCGTATTTTGCTTGAAAACTCTGCAAGTTGCTGATTTTTTATTGACATTGTTTCGGCTGCTCGCGGTTCGTCTGCCGTTAAAATGCCGGAAACTTTTCTCCTTTCAATACTCCTTTAAAACTCAGAATATAAGCTGCAACTCTTTCCAATTTTCTTAATGATGAGCATTTTTCTTGCAACTGAAGTAGAATAACGTAAGTGTACCGAATTCCGGCCACTGATCGCCAGTCCAAATTAAATGATCTGGAAGATCCATTTAAAACATTCAAAAACAGGAACGAATATTTTTATCACATAGTCTCGGGTATTAACTTTTATTAAACATAAGTTTTTTTTCCAAATGTTTGAGGTTTCTAATAAAAATAAATAATTTTAACTTTTGCGAGCGAAACAAAAAAAATTCTCCTAATTCCGAACATTGATTTCAGTTGTTCCGAATTCCGGCCACCTCCGCTCCTAATTCCGGCCAACCAGATTTTCAAAGACAAATTAGGTTACAAAATGCTATTGATTTGCAAAATAATTTATTTTTTTAAACTATAAAAAATAATTCATTATTAAACATTTGGTTTATTTTATTTTATTTGGTTTTTAAAAATCATGCAGTGACTCGCAGAAGTATTTTGCATATTCTTTTCCACTGGCTCTTAGACAGTGGCTCTTAGTCAATTTTTATTGAATCTTTATTGGTATCATTGGAATGGTCATTGGAAACATTACAACAACAAAGCTGCAATAAGCACCGAAACATTACAACAAAGCATTGAAATATTACAACAACAACAACATGTAACTGTATTAAAATAGTTGTGATATTGTTGTGATGTTTAAAAAGTACCAAAAAAAATAGTGCCCAAAATTAGTGAAGACACCTTTTCAAAAGTCACCAATTATACAGGAAAATGAAGAACAAATTGAACACTTTATATGAGAGAAATCGTAACTTTTAAACTTTATATCTCGGAAAGTAGATTTTTCCGACCAAATATGTCTGCAGATTCGGTTTTAGGACGTCAAAATACATAATACAAAAATAAAAGAAGGGCGAATGGGCCCTCAAGTACATTTAAGCCAAATCTGACACAGCTGCACCCTCCGCCAAAATTGAGAGTTTTCTTGTTGTTGCGCCCACTTTTTCCAAATTATTTTTGAAATCAATTAGTTAGCTAAAACCCATAAAAAAATAATGGACAAGAAATAGATGAAGTTATAAATTCGAAGTACCGGCCGGATTCCGGAGCACTTCACTTTAACTTTTTAGTGCAACCCAATTTCGGTCACTTTTATTTTGTCTAAAAGGTATTAAACTTTACATTTACGATTTAAAAAACTATATGAAAGGCATAAAGAACTTAAATTTTGAAGCTTCTTCATGTAAAAGATCAATTTAAAACGACAATACCATTAAATTTTCACAGAGTCAAAACTGCCTTTTCTTAAGAAATTTACATAAGTATGTTAGAATTGAAAAGCTGATTGCATAAAATCTGTAACACATAGCCTATGACGGATTTAGGTCCTTGTGTACATGAATGTGTAAACAATCAAATAAAAAAAGAAAAAAAATTCATATTGAGTAAAATATATCGTTTAGAAACATTAATGTTACAAGCTTTAAAACACCGAAGTTCCGGCCACTGGACGGAATTCGGAACACTTCACTTTTTAGTGGTACCCAATTCCGGCCACTTCTATTTTGTTAATAATTTATTGTATTTTATGTTTACAACTTAAAGTATTGTATTTTTGTGAGCTCAATAATACACGTATGCACCACATAAAAAAAAACTAACAGTTTCCTTTTTTTTTCTTGTGGAAAACATGATTTAAAATTTTTCTACTTTTTAGCATTTTGCACATTGAAATTCACTCAAAACGATCGTTTCGTGACAACGAAAATTCTTGTAATGAAATTCAAAACAAATCTGTCAATGTTTTTTTGCAGAATGATGTGCAAAGGCGTGGTCTACCATAAGAAATTATTTGAAATTTCATTTTCGATGGATAAATTGTAAATATAGGCAAATAAGTAAAGTGGCCGGAATTAGGCACTACGACGGAATTCGGTACACTTACGTTATTTTGCTGCTCTGTCAGTGTTGTAGTCGCTACTAATACACTCTTTTCTGCAACTGCTTCTTTTGGCCAATCATATTCATCTTGCACCAACCATGCCGGACCTTTCCACCATAAAATATTTTGTTCTAGTTTAGATGGTGAAATTCCTCTTGAGGCGATGTCAGCTGGGTTCTCCTTTGTACTGACATGATTCCATTTAGCTACGGGAATCAAAGCGCCAATTTCCATTATCCTTGTTCTCACGAATTTATTCTTACTTCTTTTATTTCTGATCCAGCCCTATGTTATCATCGAATCGCTTCAAGTGTAAATCTGACAGTTTCGTTTGATGATGTCTGTGACTTTGTTCAACAACCTTGCTAACAAATGAGCCTCACACAGTTCTAATTTTGGCAGCGTCTTTTTATTTTTTTACTGGATTGACTTTACTTCATATGCTTTCTCCGATGCGTCTGCAAATCCATGTAGCTGGAACGTTACATTCTTCGTCAGGAACATCCATCGAGAAATTCTAATCGTTTTTATTGCTGGCAAATGTTGTATGAAGTTAATCCATTCCTTCGTCAATGCGTCGTCTAACTTGTCATCCCACTCTGTTTTAATTTTCCACAAGTTTTGTAGAAACAACTTGGCAACGATTATTATAGGTTCCAACCAGCCCAATGGATGAAATATTCGAGCAAGATATGATAATGCTTGCCGTTTTGTCACTGTTCTTCTTTCGGTAGTAGCTATGCTAAACATAAACCAGTCGGTTTTTGGACTCCCATAGTAAACCCATAGTTTTAGTGGTAATACTGCTCTCACGAACCACCGCTTGATAAGGAAGATACTATTTTCCACGCAGATTGTCGTTGACTTCCATATGACCGAGGTGTAGGTTAACTCGTTAACTCGTTAACTCAAACCTGTGCCGTTGCCAAAAGTACAGCCGGTGTTGCATCGTCCTTTGTCATCATTGAAGTCGCTGCCTTGGTTCATTTTTTGTTTTATTAAAACCATACGTTGTTTCCCAATGCAGCAGAATGTGATGGTTTTTACCACACTTTTTGCATTTGGAAGCTCCATTGCCGCATTTCCATCTTATGGTATGGACATACATAACACGCGTTGCTTTTCTTTGCCCAGCTGTGTCGATCTACAACTGATAGCGCAAGGAATTTCCTACAATTGTTCACACTATATCCTACTGTGTTACAATATGCGCAGCATAGTTGTCCCGTATAAAACGAATTTATAAATTGTTGATTGTTTCGTTGCCTACTGCTTCCACTATTTCTAATCAGCTTCTTTCCTTTTACAGCTTCTAACGCTTGATACTGCAGCTTCAAAAACTGCATCACATCGCTCAGAGTCTGTATCTCCCTAGTTTTCTTCACATTCTGGTCATATAACCGCAGCCCGTCTCTGTCCAACTTTCTTATAATGCTACGAGCAATTAGTGACTCCGCATGATCCAATTTGATATCCATCCATTCAGAGCATAAACACATTCATTTATTGTATCGAGAAGCTGCTTTCTGGCTGGTCCAACATTTTGTCCACCAAATTTGTAAACAGAAACCGACGGTTTCATTAAATCGACAAGGTGTTTTCACTCTCCGATTTTATAGAAATTTGGAAGGTGGATAAATAACAGATGGAGCAACAATAAACCTGTTTGATTCTGAACAAATATATTTATATTGTTATACTCTACACCTCATGAGGTATGGGTATATTCACTTTCATCAAAATAGCATGAAATTTTGTATAAGGGGTTTTTGGCAGGGTTGGCAACCGAATCGAATAAAGGTTTCGGTTTCGGTTTTATATTTCGGTATGGATAAGTATATATATTCATGATCAGCATCGAAAACAGATTTAGCCATATCCCCGTCTTTCTGTCACCATACAGGCTGGAATGTTTTTTTTTTGAGACATCGATGTGAAACTTTGGGTTTACGTTTTTATCTCCGAATTGAGATTAAGTTCGAGAATCAGCTAAATCGACGAAAAAGGCTGCCATTTAAAACTACGAAAAACTAGCGAAAATTTTCCAAGTCTTTTCAAAAACCATAAAAATACCTGCGCACACAGAGGCGTTATTCGTGCCGCAGGCGGTTTCGAAATTAATTTTGTCACAAATAATTGTATTTTTGAAAATATAGCGTTTTTTATACAGCCTGTTTCCATAGCAATACAATAAATAACAAACACAAAAAGCCAGTTTCAAAACCAATTCGAATCAGTTTGAAAATAAACCTTTTGACTGTTTCCATAGTAGTCTAATAAATAAAAAACAAAATAGTCATTTTCAGAACCATTTCAGTCAGACTTTTTGATTGTTTCCATAGCAATATAATAAATAACAAACAAAATCTACTGCGGTGAAATCGCTGCCTGTGTGAGGCACTTTGCGTTTTCGAAGCTAGATTTTTATACCCCCACACTCACTGTGGCAGGGTATACTCACTTTGTCACAACGTTTGTAACGCCCATAAGGAGGCGTGTCCGGTATGGAAAAGTATATATATTCTTGATCAGTATCACCTCCTGAGTCGATTTAGCGATGTCCGTCTGTCTGTCCGTCCGCACGATAGCGGTCGCAGTTTTGGAGATATCGACTTGAAACTTTGGGTACATATTTTTCTCGTGAATACTGAGATCAAGTTCGAGAATCATCCAAATCGGACAAAAACTGGGCGTGGCTCCCATATACCGAAAAAAAAGGTAAAAATTTTTTATTTTTGTATTCGATTGGAAATGTTTAGAAACGTATTTTTGACATGGTCCGAGGTTCCGAAGTCACATATATAAGGGTCTAAATGGGGTCTTGAGACCAATTTTTTTTTTTTTTGTGGATTTAATTGGAAATTTTTAGAAATGGATTTTAGTCATGGTCCGGGCTCCAAAACCACCTATAATTGGCTCAAAATAGGGTCTTGAGACCACATTTTTATATGTTCGAGGTACTTCTTCCTACTGTGTGGGGGTATTTCAACTTCGGTATAGCCGAAGATAGTCCACTCTCTAGTTTAAATATGGAAATGGTTCTGAAATTATATAGCGAATATCGCCTCTGTGTGCGCCGGCCTTAAAAAAGATTTATTGAGTATTTAAAAAAAATATTTCCTATATTTTAAAAATATATGAAATAAATAAATGAAATACGATTAATTTTCTCTTAGGAAAAAAAACTTTAAGTCAATTTTGTGTACGAAAATCTTTTGAAAACCGATTAAAAACCCGTAACCTTTTCAATTGGTTTTGGTTGAACCCATTCAATCGGTTACGACGAATCGGTTTCGGTTTAGGTTTCACTCCCTAAAATGAATCGGTTTTATTCGGTTTCGGTTACGGTTTCGGTTGCCAACCCTGGTTTTTGGGGTCGCTGATTGCGAATTTAATGTCGGAATTTCAAAATTCAAAATCGCGGATTCAATATGGCCCAGTAGGTGTAGGGTATATATAAGTCGGCTTTGCCCGACTGAAACTTACTCACTTGTTTTTTCGCTGTTATTTACTTACCTATCTTCCAAATTTCATTAAAATCGAAGAGGTCGAGGGTAATTTTTTCAAAAATTGTTTAGATTTGACACGGAATTACCCTGATATTCATCCAAGATTTCCGTTTAGGTCGATTTGGAATAATCTATCGGGAAATCAAGCTTTGCAAATGCGAAAGAACGTCTCCTACATTTCACAAATTTTCATGTAAAAATTTATTTGGAATTATTTTTTCTTTTTGTCCGGAACCGTCCATACCCTGGAACACTGCTAGAACTCCGGTGACAATGCATTCTATTAATTTTGTGGTCCATCAGAGGCGTAGGGGCCGTGGGGGGACTCAAACCCCTTTTTTTTAACATGGCATAACTTCCAATTCCTTCAAGCTACAATGATGAAATTTGGTAGGTGGGTTCTTATTGACAAAATGAAGTTTTATACCCTTTGAAAATTTGGGTGTGGGGGCAAAGGGGAGCGGGATGGAGCCAATTTAAAGTCCTAACTTTCCTATTTTGTAATCTACAAGGCTGAAATTTTTTACTTAGGTTCGAAAAAAGAGTCGTGAAAAAAGGGAAAAAAAGGGGGGAAGAAAAAAATATTTTTTTTTAAAAAAACAAGAGAAAATAAAAAAAGAGTAAAAAACAAGTTTTTTAAAATATAACCCTTTAACCGACTAAAAAGCAGAAAATAAATTTCCTTTAAATTAATTTTCGCAATTTCGATTTCAAATTATTGGTTTTTGGCGATTTCAAGATCTGCAATGATATTAGGAGCAAAGTAGCCAAAAACCCTTAATTTTAAATCGAAATTGCGGAAATTAATTTAAAGGAAATTTACCTATTCAAAAAGTATAAGATCATTCACTTACGTCTAAAAATGCATTTTTGAACAATATTTTTCCGTGGGTTGCCGTGTTGCATTATTTAAGCCACTATCGGAACCGTTTAGGCAAATTGACAGCTCTAATATACAGTGTAGGATAGGGAATTCAATCCCGGGATCCCGGACCTTTTTTGATCCCGAAAATTCCCGGGATTCTCTCTAGAAAATCCCGGGATTTTAAACCCTCTTAAATGTGAAAAAAATTCAAAATTCTCAAATATTTATTTCGAATTTTTTTATTTAACATTCTTTAAATTTCGGAAGTGATTCAAAATGACTAGAATAGGCTGTCCCTAATTATCTGACCGCCACTGTATTTATTTAAACATGATTTTTTCTATAACGGATCTAGCATCCCATATGTGATCCTGTTGAATTTCGACAACAGATATTAATGAAAGTCACCATAAGTACTTATTTTTGGTTTTGTTTTGTTAATATTCTAATCCAATAAATATATTTTATTGAATTTATGTTTGTTAAGTCGGTAATGAATAAAGACTGATAGAAACCATATTCTTCAATTGCGTTTTAACTGCTCATCTTTATCAAACTATATTGAATACATTATGACGTAAAGCTTAAAATAACGTTATAATTTTTTATTTTTTGGTAAATTCAATGAAAATGTTGCATAATACAAGTTGTAGGTTAATTTTGCTTGCAGTTGCATAACAAAGCCTTTTTAATAAAAACGTTTTTTTTTTATCAAAATCAAATTTTCTAAAAATCCCGATCCCGTCCCGGGATCCCGTGATTGCCAAAAAAATCCCGAAATCCCGGGATTGCTTTTGGATTATTATTCATTACTAGCGTTGCCCACGTAAAAAATACAGACATTTACAACAGAGAAGCGAAATGGAAAATTTCCCCTCCTGCACACAGAGCTCGAAATCCCCCGCAAAATGGTTAATTCCCCATAATCTAACATCCCTGATCATGCTGAATAAAAAAAGGAAGAGAGAGAGCACAAAAACTCCATATAAAAAAATAACTCTTCATTTTAAGCAATCTATACGCAGAAGAGAGTGGAAAGCAACATACAATAATATTTTGGAAGCACAGACCATGTCAATGCAATCGAACGAAAATCTCTAAGCATACGATTGAATGTTCAATAAAACTTAATACCGAAAATTAAGATATTTACCTTTCGAAAATCAAAAAAAAAAAGTATCATATTCTCTTCCTTGGCACAAATAGGATGTTTTAAAAAAAATTATGAAAATCGGTTGGCTAGTTTTTGCTCTTACCAGTTACAACCAAATTGGCGTTTTCAATTTTATAAATAGTAAGGATGAACAAAAGCTCAATATTTTGAGCGATTGTCAGCGATGATCCTTCAACTTTTGTAAATTCATACTTTTTCAAATTAAAAATACTGAATGTTACGTGATACAAAAGAAGTGTCTTATATAACTTTGAGTAGTGCTCCCAAAAAAATTTTATAAATTATTGAAGCCGCCAGGGTTACAAAATGAAAATTTTGGATACTATACACCTTAAGCTTGGTATATCCGATCAAATTCCAATCAGCTTTTAACAGAAAATATTTTCTATATTAATTTTAGTAAAATAAAATTTAAATTAGAACTAGCCGACGTTGCACGGGTTGTATAAAATTTTAAAATAAATATATAACGTAAGTGTACCGAATTCCGTCGTAGTGCCTAATTCCGGCCACTTTACTTATTTGCCTATATTTACAATTTATCCATCGAAAATGAAATTTCAAATAATTTCTTATGGTAGACCACGCCTTTGCACATCATTCTGCAAAAAAACATTGACAGATTTGTTTTTGATATCATTACAAGAATTTTCGTTGTCACGAAACTATCGTTTTGAGTGAATTTCAATGTGCAAAATGCTAAAAAGTAGAAAAATTTAAAATCAAGTTTTCCACAAGAAAAAAATGAAACTGTTAGTTTTTTTTTATGTAGTGCATACGTGTATTATTGAGCTCACAAAAATACAATACTTTAAGTTGTAAACATAAAATACAATAAATTATTAACAAAATAGAAGTGGCCGGAAGTGGGTACCACTAAAAAGTGAAGTGTTCCGAATTCCGTCCAGTGGCCGGAACTTCGGTGTTTTCAAGCTTGTCACATTAATGTTTCTAAACAATATATTTTACTCAATATGAATTTATTTCTTTTTTTATTTGATTGTTTACACATTCATGTACACAAGGACCTAAATCCGTCATAGGCTATGTGTTACAGATTTTATGCAATCAGCTTTTCAATTCTAACATACTTATGTAAATTTCCTAAGAAAAGACAGTTTCGACTCTGTGAAAATTTAATTGTAATGTCGTTTTTAATTGATCTTTTACATGAAGAAGCTTCAAAATTTAAGTTCTTTATGTCTTTCATATAGTTTTTTAAATCGTAAATATAAAGTTTAATAACTTATAGACAAAATAAAAGTGACCGAAATTGGGTTGCACTAAAAAGTTAAAGTGAAGTGCTCCGGAATCCGGCCGGTACTTCGAATTTATAACTTCATCTATTTCTTGTCCATTATTATACCCCCACACTCACTGTGGCAGGGTATACTCACTTTGTCACAACGTTTGTAACGCCCATAAGGAGGCGTGTCCGGTATGGAAAAGTATATATATTCTTGATCAGTATCACCTCCTGAGTCGATTTCGCGATGTCCGTCTGTCTGTCCGTCTGTCCGTCCGCACGATAGCGGTCGCAGTTTTGGAGATATCGACTTGAAACTTTGGGTACATGTTTTTCTCGTGAATACTGAGATAAAGTTCGAGAATCAGCCAAATCGGACAAAAAACTGGGCGTGGCTCCCATACACCGAAAAAAAAGGTACAAATTTTTTATTGTTGTATTCGATTGGAAATGTTTAAAAACGTATTTCTGACATGGTCCGAGGTTCCGAAACTACATATATAAGGGTCAAAATGGGGTCTTTGGGGAATTGAGACCAATTTTTTTTTTCGGTGGATTTGATTGGAAACGTATTTCTGACATGGTCCGAGGTTCCGAAACTACATATATAAGGGTCAAAATGGGGTCTTTGGGGAATTGAGACCAATTTTTTTTTTCGGTGGATTTGATTGGAAATGTTTAGAAACTAATTTTGGACATGGTCCGGGCTCCAAAAGTACCTATAAATGGCTCAAAATGGGGTCTTGAGACCACTTTTTTTATGTTCGAGGTACTTCTTCCTACTGTGTGGGGGTATTTCAGCTTCGGTATAGCCGAAGATAGTCCACTCTCTAGTTTTTGGTTCTTTTTTAAACATCACAACAATATCACAACTATTTTAATACAGTGACATGTTGTTGTTGTTGTAATATTTCAATGCTTATTGTAGCTTTGTGGTAATGTTTTAGTGCTTATTGCAGCTTTGTCGTTGTAATGTTTCCAATGACCTTTCCAATGATACCAATATGGATTCTGTTCACTGTACATGGAAAAGAATATGCAAAATACTTCTGCGAGTCACTGCATGATTTTTAAAAATCAAATAAATAAACCAAATGTTTAATAATGAATTATTTTTTATTTATTTAATTATTTTTAGTATTATAGTTTAAAAAAATAAATTATTTTGCAAATACATAGCATTTTGTAACCTAATTTGTCTTTGAAAATCTAGTTGGCCGGAATTAGGAGCGCAGGTGGCCGGAATTCGGAACAACTGAAATCAATGTCCGGAATTAGGCGCATTTTTTTTGTTTCGCTCGCAAAAGTTAAAATTATTTATTTTTATTAGAAACCTCAACCATTTGGAAAAAACACTTATATTTAATAAAAGTTAATACCCGAGACTATGTGATCAAAATATTCGTTCCTGTTTTTGAATGTTTTAAATGGATCTTCCAGAGCATTTAATTTGGCCTGGCGACTAGTGTCCGGAATTCGGTACACTTACGTTATAGGAATTTGCGACAACTTCAATGGACGCCGTAGTTGATGGTTAATTCCCCCCGTGAAACTTGGTGGCAGTTGTAATCCCACCCGGCATGACCCACCCAAAAAATGCCCAAGTACGCACTTGGTGGCAGTTGTAATCCCACCCGGTATGATTCACCCAAAAAAAGTCCAAGGACGCACTAGGTGGCAGGTGTAATCTCACCCGGTATGATTCACCCAAAAAATTTCCAGGGAAGCACTTGGTGGCAGCTGTACTACGACCCGTCATGGTTCATCCACAAAATGTCCAATGACGCGCTTAGTGGCAGCTGTAATCCGACCCGGCATGGTTCATCCAAAAAATGTTCAAGGACGCGCTTGGTGGCAGCTGTACTCCCACCCGTCATGGCTCATCCAAAAAATGTCCAATGACGCAGTTGATGGCATGGTCCACTCAATATTCGATGGTTACTAAGTTACATTTTAATTATATTTTTTGTTGTATCGGAGGTGCCACGCCCCGTTGTCCAAATCCAACCTCTTATATCCTATTGCAAATTCAATTACATACACAATTTTACCTTAAAATTTCAATAAAATCAATAAAGCCATTTAACAGTAATATGGGGTAGAAAGTTGTATGGGCGGTGCCACGCCCAATTGGACAAGGGGTCCAATTATTCCCATATTCGACACAAAGCTTGGGAAAGTTATTATACAGTTCCATGACAAATTTCATTACAATATATTCAATACTTGCTTACTAAGGCATTCAATCCCGGGATCCCGAAATCCCGGGATCCCGGACGTTTTCTAAATTTATTTTTTATTCATTGTTTAATATATTTTCGGCGTTATTCCACAAAAATACAGCAGTGCATTTACTTTCAATCTAATTGGTAAATATAAAAAGCCCACTTTTAGAGATTTATTGCTAAACACACAAAAAAATTAACAACATTCTTGTCAATAACGGTTAACAAAAAATTTGTATCGATCTGAATAAAATTTTTCCAATTTGAGCAAATTTTTTTTTGTTTGACAAAAAAGATAGATTTTATTGATAAAATTATTTTGTTGACCGTATATTGACAAACATTTCATCAATTGGATAAATGGTTTTGCGTGTGTTTAGCTTTTGAATGGACACCAATTTCAAAAACTTTAACACTAAAACTACTAAAAATGAGTTTTTCGTGTTTAGTATGAAATGGAGCTGGTTGAATTTTATGATTATATTTGGAATCAGTGTGGCAAAATAAACTTGTTCGATCAATGTAATTTAAAAGTAATAACTTTTTGTTTGACTTTATTTATCTTACATATTATTTGTATTAAACAGAACAAATAATATTTATGAAATATTATTTCTTTGTTGAATTAAAATGAAATTAAACTTAAAATATTGTTGCAAAAGTTTTTTCTTTAATTTTATATTAATTATTGTATTCAATTGGAAAATCCCGAACAAAAATTGTAATTTCGAATCCCGAAATCCCGGGATTTTCCAAACGCCTCGGGATTGAATGCCTTATTGCTTACTTAGCTGTTATTTAAATTAGGTGTTGTATGGGCGGTGCCACGCCCCTTGTCCAATTATGTCCATAAAGCTTGGGAAAGTTATTATACAACTCCGTGCCAAATTTCGTCTTTATATATTCAATATTCAATTCAAATTCAATTCAATAGCTACTAAATTATCTTGTAGGCATATATTGTGTTGTATGGGAGGTGCCACGCCCCTTTGCCCAATCCCAATCTCATATACCCTATGTTACATGTCGATACCTATAGAAAGTATCCTAAAAGTTTCAAGAGAATCGGTAAGCCGTTTAGCCGTGATTGAGGGACAAACAGACAGACGGGCACACAATTAGATTTATAATATACTAGAAGGGCCCGGTCCGCTTTGCTGGTCCTTACAAAGTTCTTTTTTTAAGGTCATAATAATTTAATGAAAACAATTGTCAAATATTTTTATTCGGAGCCCAAGTGTAGCATTTTGAAATATTGAATTGTATGAAAAGTGCCATGCCCCGCTGTCCAATTCCGACCATATGTAAAATTTAACTTAGAATTGAAAGCATAAAACCATGTCCCGTTGAAAAATGTTCATTTAGAGCCCAAGTGTAACATTTTTTAAAATATTGAATTGTTGTTTAGTCGGATATCTTATACTTATATTATTTTGTAATAAGTTTACTAACCGATACCTACTTCATGGACAAACAATTGAAATTATTTGGACAATTTTACCTGCTGTAAAATTCCAATATGTTGCATTGAAGGCATAGAACCATTTCCCGTTGAAGAATATGTTGCATTTAGCTTAGAGTTGAAACCATGAAGCCATTTGGAAAATTTCGTTGGAAAACATTGTGTGGGAGCGCTATTACAGCATTTTCAAATATTGACTTGTATGGGCGGTGCCACGCCCCATTGTTTAATCCCGGCCATTTGTTAGCTGGGGTCTTATAGTATGTTCATGGCAAATTTCTTGTGATCAAAAATGTCTAAGATATAGCAGTTTTTACTAACTTGTGGGCGGTAAAAGTGGGCGTGTCAAAATCTATCCTATGTCACAACCCTTAGAACACATTTCCCTACTGGGAACAAACATACACGTCTATTTTATATAATATATCTATATATTATATAGATATAGGGATTATTTATTAGCGTTATTTTTATGCCTGAACTAAATATTTTTTCACTTTTCTTTGTAGGTTGTAAAATTAAAGCTCTACGTGCAAAGACAAATACTTACATTAAAACGCCAGTACGGGGCGAGGAACCAGTTTTTGTTGTTACTGGACGAAAGGAAGATGTCTCTAAAGCCAAGCGTGAAATACTTTCAGCAGCTGAACATTTCAGCTTAATACGTGCAACACGGAAACCCTCATTTGATGGTAGCCTCAGTTCGTCCACAGGACTCACCTATGGTGGTTTTGGAAAAACACCTCCTGGACCACCTTCCATTCCAGGTCAATTGACATTGCAGGTACGGGTACCATATCGTGTGGTTGGACTTGTAGTGGGACCAAAGGGTGCTACCATAAAGCACATACAACAAGAGACTCACACCTACATTGTTAC
Organism: Heteromyza rotundicornis; assembly: GCA_951394025.1. Classification (NCBI taxonomy): domain Eukaryota; kingdom Metazoa; phylum Arthropoda; class Insecta; order Diptera; family Heleomyzidae; genus Heteromyza; species Heteromyza rotundicornis. The sequence goes on along the minus strand of OX596014.1, from coordinate 10,729,396 downwards.
ACCATCACGCGAAAAGGAACCTATTTTCGAAGTTACCGGTTTGCCTGATAATGTACAATTGGCACGAAAACAAATTGAGGCACACATTGCTTTGAGGACTGGAAATTTACCACCCGGCTCAAACTTATCAGCTATTGCAGATGCTGCTGCAACATCGGTGCACACAATTAATTCATTGAGTCAAATTTTAAATGAAGAGTCTGGATTTATTCCGGAATTTTTAGCATCGCTCTACAAAAACGGTATAGGTTCTGCTATTGATTACGTGGAAAATAGTAGTGAATCTGTTGCTGTTCCCAGTAGTATATCTACGAGTTCTGCTGGTATGAGCGTAAATATTGATTCTTATGGTAGTGGCACGTCAACAAATCACTTATTTATCGATACAATAAGCAATTGTAATAATTTTCATGTACAACATAATAAAATCTCACAAAATTGTGATTATATGAACACCATAATGGGTAACTCCAGTCGTATGGGCGTAAATGTAGAAAATATCCAAAACCCGAACGCACAACAACTTCATAACGTACATTCGACACAGGCTCACATTGGCAATGTTATGAGTTCAACGAATAATTTAACTGCAACAAACAACGAAAATACCATAATTAGTAATAGCATGAATACAAATATAACGCGTTCTTGCTCATCGGCTTCATCAACAACTTCCTCTAAGAGCGCCAACAATAGTGGCGGCAGCAGCAGCACAAATAGTAGTCGCCCCGAGTTAATGAATATTTGGAAAAATTTGGGCGACTCGTTGGATATTGATGAGGGTATTGGTGAATCACCAAGTATTTGGCGGTTGCCACCATCATTGACAGCTTTGGCCGGATCGCATTGTTCACCATCAACATCAATTAGTCCCACGGATTCGCTTTTGGGCGAACTTTCTGTCGCGAACAATGGCTGCAACGGATTGAATCACTTAATGTTGTCATGTGAATCAACAATTGGCTCAGGAGACAATAACATCATTTTACAGCAACAACAACAACAACAAATAGCAGCTAACCAGCCCAATATTAACATTACCGGTTTGCGTCGAGAATGCTTAGTGTGCAGCGATAAAGAAGTCACAGCTGTGTTAGTGCCATGCGGTCATAATATGTTCTGTATGGAATGTGCTAATCGCATTTGTGTGGGTGGCGATGCTACATGTCCAGTTTGTAGTTTAACAGTATATCATGCTATGCGTATATTAGCATAAACTTGTAGCTTCGAAAAACTTAAAATTTAAAATTAAAAAAAAAACACACATTACATTTTTAAACTATTTCATAAATATTTATAATAGCACGTATGCATATATGTATATATGTACAGTGGGCCAAAAAGTACTCGGCATGTAGCTTTGAATCGTAATCATCACTTTATAGATTTATCACCGGTTTCTTTTGTTACTAACCATATATGTATATTGATGCTTACGAAAGGCATCGACAAAAGAGAGTCGTCAACATTTTTTAGTTCAAAAATAGTTCTACTTTTAAACTTTTTTCAACATATCGATGGTCATACGTTGATACCTCGTAACAGAATTTTTTTT
>OX596014.1:10590974-10727641 GCA_951394025.1 Heteromyza rotundicornis | reverse complement strand
CCAAATTTATTTATTATGTTCGAGGTACTTCTAAATGGGTTATATTGTGTTGGGGGTTTTTCAGAGTCGAGTGCACTTGTTCAATTTCGAAGAAAAAAACTTGAGGTTGTACTATCTTCGGATATGCTGAAATAAAAAATAGGTTTCTAAACATTTCCAATCGAATACAATTTTGACTTTTTTGTCGTTTAGTATGGGAGCCACCTCAGTTTTTGTCCGATAGTTTGGAAGAGAAAAACATGTTCCCAAAATTCAAAGTCAATATCTCTAAAACTGCGACCGCTACGTGCGGGCAAACATGGCTAAATCGGTTATTTTATCGATGCTGATCAAGAATATATATACTTTTCCTTACTGGACACGCCTCCTTATGGGGGTTAAAAACGTTGTGCAAAGTTAATATACCCTACCAAGTATGTGGGGGTATAATAAAAAGCGCTCTAATGTACATGCATACATATCTGTGGACATTTGACAAAACAACTTCTCTCGAGATATGACAATTTTTCAGGATTTTAATCATAAATATAGAATTTTAATACGCTTCTTTTGGTATAATCGTCATATTTTTACAACTTTTAGTTTAAAAGATATATCGTCGAAAATCAACCTCTTTCCGGTATTTTTTTTCAAAATTGCATTTGATAAAACAGATTCTACAGGTTAAAAAGTTTAAAAAATTCAAGGAAAAAAGTCGTTACAAAACCAACTCTCTCCATTTACTGCAAGCCCATTTACTCCAAATTCCTTTTCACAAAACAACTTCTTTCGAAAGAACTTCTTTTGTCAAATGCGAAATATAAAGTTCCCACTTAACAAAACCACTTGTCTTGACATAAGCGACCAAAATAAAATTCTTTTTCAATCAAAACTATTTTGACAAAACATCGGGTTAACTTCGTTAACCCGGTAAAAGTTAATCAAAAATTTAACTTCGTTAAATTAAAAAGTTATTTTCGCAGAAAAGTTAACTTCGTTAAAAGTTAAATTAAATAGTTAAATTTTCTATAGAAAACAAAAAATTTTTTTTTACAAGAAAACACATAAAAAACCATTTTAACTATATTCAATTGAATGCCTGCACTCAGAGAATCTTTTTCACGGTTTCTATATTATCAAAATTTTTATCAAAAGCGAAATTTTGTGTATGAAACAATTTTTTTATATTCATATAAAGCCATACAAATTTTATTAGAATATTAAATAATAAGAAGGAAACGAATGAAGTTTGGTTAAGAACAAATATCACAGTCCATTCTAAACACAATGGCGTTCTCAGTTTTTCGCCATTTGGAGAAATTACAGAAATGGAAAATTCGATGTAAACATCCTGACGATGTAAACCTCATGTGATGGCTGAGAACGCCATTGTGTTTAGGATGGTCCATTCATACATGAACATAGAATATAGATCACTTCTAAATATATCGGCTTGTGTATTTAATTGTTTTGTGAAATAATTTTTAAATTAAATGTATCAGTTCAAAAATAGTATGAATTTTTAATTTTTTTTTTACTTTTCATAATAAAAAATTTTTTTGTTTCGTAATGCTAGTTAATCGAAGAAATTTAACTTAACTAAATAAAAAAGTGAATGGTTTTCGAAATTAACTGAAACGTTAAAAGTTAACCAAAAATTTAACTTCGTTAATTAACTATTAACTAATTAACTAGTTAATGTCCAGCTTTGGGTATAAGCTGTATTTTTTTCAAAAAATACATTTCACAAAACATCTTGGTAATTTTGTTTACTATTTTATAAAAAATCATTGCTCTGAGGTGAAAAAAGTAATTGGGGAAATGTTTGCTTCATACTCGTGCACAGTATCAAACCTTAACATTCCTTTAAATGTCTACACAAAAAATGTTCAGAAGCAGTTTAACCGTTTTTTTTTTGCTATTCTGAAAAGTTGGCAAATTTGAAAGTGGTTGTTTTCACATGTCCACAGATATGTAAAAGAGACGTGTGTGCTTGTGCTCAGTAGACTCGTAAAACCTATGAATTTGTGATCTGGGGCTATATATGAGGAGGATCATAACAAAATGTGACATATACATTTCAAAATTTGTGCGAAATTGAGAGTTTTTTTAAACTTCTTTACCGCATACCTTAAGCTTCGTAACAGTATGCAGCTGTTTTTGGTCATTTTATAACATTGACCCTTATGGCGAAATTTCGTTCCCATATCGTGAGTTTCGGGCAAAATATTTTCTATGTTCAAAAAAAAAAAAACTTGATCGGAAATTATTTTTTTTACAATGAATTAACTTAACTGGTCATCTATAATTGATATCTCTATGTCCACTATGGCGCGAAGTTGTGGCAACAATATTTCGCCTGCAGCTCCAGTTTTTGCTTGAGAGAGTCGCAAACTCGCTTGTAATACCAGAAAAAAATGCTAAATATTTTTAAAACCTAATTGTGAGTAAACTATAATGAATTGCAAACAGAAGGAGGTGTTTCAAAATATTGTGCGGAATAGTTTCTATTTCATTAACTTCCGAAAAAACACACATATTTCAACATTACAAATTTTGTGTGAATCCAGCAAAATAATTAAATATTGCGTTTTATGAAAGCGCGGTTATTCAGGATTTGAAATTATTTCTCTAGTTCTACACGACAAATTATAAACTATATCCATACATACATTGGTTGATTATATATTACATATATTTTCTTTTGTTGTACTATAAAAGAATTAATTTCTTATTGTACTAATTGTGACTTAAATAAATATCAAATATCAAAAAAGACAACATCAAACACATTTGCTTTCTTACATTCTTTTTCGTAACACTTTATTTTATATATATTTTTCATTTACACAATTTAAATAAATTGTTGTCTCTGTCTTAAACGTTGGCATTTTTTTTGCTGCATCAGACAGTAGATGCTGCAACATCAGAAAGTAGATGTTGTGACAGCCGCTAGCATTTGGTTGGTCGAAAATTCTGCTGCCGCAACAGATTTCGTTTTCTGGGTGTAGCCCGACAAAGAACAGAGGCAGATTGCCCAAGATATTGAGATACCACTTGTTCAACTCCCAAGTGCGTCATTGTAACTTTTTTGGGTGAATCATGTCTGATAGGATTACAGCTCAATATGGTAATCGAACTGAGATGAGTTGCGAACCATAAAATGGTCTTTAAGCTAAGGTCTCACGATTGCCCAAATGTGCCGATCAAGCGGGAATCTGTTCAGCATATCGATGGTCATACGTTGACACCTCGTAACTGAAATTATTTTTGTTCAAAAAAATGTTAGTTACTAGCTGTCAACGTATGACCTGTGGTCGGTGTATCAGGCTCTTTGGTTGGTTTCCGATTTGTATACCCTGCACACTAGTGTCCAAGGTTATATTGTTTTTGTCACACCGTTTGTAACGCTCATAAGAAGGCGTCCGGTATGGAAAAGTATATATATTCACCTCCTGAGTCGATTAGGCCATGTCCGTCCGTCTGTTTGTGTTTTTTGTATTTGTATTATTTTCGTTTATCATGAGAAATACTGAACCGATTTGGACGCGGTTTTTTGCATCGGGTTGGAAATGAGGTCAGGAACGAAATGGGAATGAAACTGGAACGAAATGGAATTGGACCGGAACAAAATGGAATTGGAACAACATTTTTAAATGGATCAGGAAATTCAAATTATATTGGAAAGTTATCGATAAAAAAATCGACAAATTATCGATAAAAAATTGATAAATTATCGATAAATTTTGGATAATTTATCGACATTTTTCGATGACTACTCATATATTCTCGTATAGTTTTAAAATATAAATGGACCATTCTAAACACAATGGCATTGCCAGTTTTTCGCCACATCATCAGGATTTTTTGGAAAAGGCAAAAATACAAAATCACATTTTTACATGGTTTTTATACTATAACTCTTGAAATAACTTTAGAACCAGCTTAGTAGCTGTCAGCTCAGTGTATTATCTGTCAACTTAGTAGATTACTAAAGTTAAGTTGGAGCTTAAATTGACTATGAATATGGGACATTGACTATTCATACGGGGTCCAAACCCGTGTATCCCCCTTAATACGGCCTTCATAAAACTTTACGAGAATATAGAAGTAGAACCTTGTAATTTGAAAATTCTTATTAAGTTTTTTGTCTCTATTTCATTATGTCGCCATATAATCGTTAATTTATCGTAAATGATACTTCTTTCGAAAACAGTTTTTTTTTTTATCCCAAGTGAATCATTGACATCTGCCGCGTTCAGTTTCACAGTGGATTATGTCCATAAAACGAAATTCTGAGAAATGTTGATATAAAGAGACAGGCTTGCCAACAGGGTCATTTTGACCCGGAGAATTCGGGTTTGAAAATCAATCTCCGGGCTACGGGTTTACCAGAACTTTCTCCGGGTTTCACGAGTTTTCATATATTTTGGGAACATTTTTTTTATATTAATATTTTAAAAGATATAAATCAAATAATGCATTTAATAAGCTTTTCTGTCAGTATTTTATATTGCTGCATTTTGGTTTATTGCTGTTCAATAAATGCAAGTTTGAAATTATCAAGGTATTAATGATCTCTTTGCCTGGAGTCCTAAAATGTGATAAAATTATGTTTTTGTCAAAAACCGGGGGCAATAAACCCTCAATTCGTTACTCTGGTGGATAATGTGTATTAAGCTATTGACCTGCCAGAACCCTTGATCCATACAACATTTTTTTTAGTTTGGGGCCATTTCAAAACCATGGACACTTTCAGAAATATATTCATTTTTTTCGACACCATTGAGTCATATTCAAATTAAATTATATTGCACACATAACAACTGTAATTTCAAAAATATATGGGATATATTCATGATGCAATAATCAGAGATTCATGTTAACAAGAAGTTTAACAAGATTTTTTATCTGGGTGTTCAATTTCATAGTACTTTTCATAGGTTTTCTCAAAAAAAAGTTTGTTTTCGAACCTCAGGGTCTGAGCTCTTCGAAAGTTGGCAACCCTGTAAAGAGAGCTGTAGCCATATAATTCATTTCAGATTAACGCCTGCTATTTCAGAGTTTTGCCATCTAGAGAGTTACAAGTAACATTAAACTCATTTTTAGAAAAAAAAAGATTTAATCCACTATGTAACTGGGTGCTATACATTTTTTTTTTTTTATAGTAATTTTATTCAATTGAATCACCTAATAATAACTTAGGTCTAACAATGATTTTTCAAAAATTCAGAAATTCAGCATATTTTTATAATATTCAAATTAAAACTATTTGCCCTATATCCATTGATTTAGGCAATGTAGAGTTATCGTAACTAATATATGGGGAATATATTAGTTTCGTTTGAGACGTGAGGGATTCAGAGGTCTCAGTAAATTTCTAGCTAGAATGTTTGGGTGAAACATGAGCTTCTGCTTGTACTTCGAGGTAAATTTCGGAATTTCGTCTTTTACTGCAGGTATATTCAGGTCTCTGTGGATGTTAGTATTTTTTATATACCAAGGGGCTCTGGCAATTTGTCTCAGGATTTTAGATTGGACTCTCTGGAGTTTTTCCTCGTTCGAGGGAGAGGCAGTGCCCCAGAGTTCAATTCCATATGTCCATATGGGTTTTATTATACTTTTGTATATTTGGACTTTGTATGTGAGATTTAGCTTTGATGCCCTTGAGATTAGCCAATTGAGTTCCAATTGCTTTAATTTGATCTGAGTGATTTTGGATTCAATATGTTTATGCCATGTGAGTCGGCGATCGAGATGCATTCCAAGATACCTGGTTTCGGAACTTTCAGGGACGACTTGGCCGTTTATCTTTAGAGCAGGACACGTGCCCCTTCTTAGAGTAAAGGTTAAGTGACAGCTTTTGGATTCATTGACCTTGATTTTCCATCGTGATAGCCAATTACTTAGATTGTCCAAATGTTTTTGCACGAAAAGAGTTGCCATGTCTGGGTTTGAGTGAGAGCACAGGATAGCAGTGTCGTCAGCAAAAGTCAATATAAGAGTTCTATCACTTTTGGGCATATCTGCAGTATAGAGAATATATAGCAGGGGCGCGAGGACACTGCCTTGTGGTACTCCGGCCAGTATTTCGTATTTTCGGGAGACAAAACTTTTGTATTTTACTACAAATTTTCTATTCGTGAGGTAGTTTTTGAGTAGACAGTGCATTTTAGCGGGAAGAATATGCTGTAGTTTGTAAATAAGTCCTTCGTGCCAGACTTTATCGAAGGCCTGGGTGATATCGAGGAAAACAGCGGAGCAATACTGTTTATTTTCGAAAGTGCCTTTTATTGAGTCAACAATGCGGTGCACTTGCTCAATAGTGCCATGCTTTTCGCGGAAGCCAAACTGGTGATCGGGAATCACTTGTTTTTCTAGAATTTTCGGTAGAATCAATTTTATTAAAAGTTTTTCGAAGAGTTTCGATATTACAGAGAGCAAACTTATAGGCCGGTATGACGTCACATTACTGGGATCTTTTCCAGGTTTGGGAATCATTGTAACTTGAGATAGTTTCCAATCATCTGGGTAGTGACATGTTCTGAGAATCGCGTTAAATATGTGCAATAAGTGGGTTATTGCAACTGTTGGCAGTTCTTTTATTATTGTTGGCGTTATCAAGTCCGGTCCTGGTGCTTTTTTCGGGTCCAAGCTTTTGTTTATTACCTCCATAAGTTCGTTTTTTTTAATCGCGATTGTACAAGAGGTATTATGTGGGATTAATGTTGGTAATGGGATATCACCAGCTGTCGTGTTCGGGGTGAACACGGTTTTTAGGCTGCACCCTTTTCTGCATCGCTTCAAGCCCAGTTTCCATTTGGCAGCCAGTATTGGTTTTTTCATATTTTTTGCAGCGAGTAGTTTGTTGATGTTCAACAAATAGCTGGAATTCTCTTTCGGATTTCCTCTCAAGCTGCTTTTTTAGAATTCGAGAGACATCATTAAGCGGTTTTTTCAGATTTGGGGATCTGTTGTTTTGCCAATCGCGACGTATTTTCCTTTTATTTTTTATTAACTGCTCTATGTCCTTTGGAGTACACTTTGCATAGCTGCGAGTTGAGCTTTTTGGGATTTGGGCGGGAGTGGCCGCTGCAGCTGCTTGGGAAAGCAAGAGTGTGAAATTACTAACAGCTGTGTGTATTTCAACTTTCGTTTTTAGTGACACATTAGGGATAATGTGGGCTTATATACTTTCGATATTTGAGCCAGTTTGTGAGTTTGCTGGTCAGTTTATCTGGTGGATTGGCCTCAGAACTTGGCGCATACTTTATTGTGATAATAGTAGGCGTATGGTCTGATGAGAGATCTAGAGAGGATTCAATAAACAATTGGCTCCTTTTTACAGTTTTGAAGACTGCAAAATCAATGACATCGGGGGTTTTGCGACTGTCAGTTGGCCAGTAAGTTGGCGTGCCAGAAGAGATCACGTCAAGACCGAGTCTGTTGACAGCGTTCAACAGGAGCCTGCCCTTTGGCGATATAAGGCGAGAGCCCCAATATGTATGTTTGGCGTTGAAATCGCCGGCAACGAGATACTTTTGTCCAAGAGAATGGAAAAAAGTCTGGAATTGTTGCTCAGATATTTTGTGTCTGTGCCGGCAGTATATAGCTGTTAATGTTAGGCCTTTTGAGTATTCATCGAGAGAAATACTTGTCGCTTGAATATATTCTGTGCAATAATTCTGGAGAGCACGACTTTTAATGAGAATGGCGGTTCCACCTCTAGCGTTTCCGCTTGGATGCTTTGTGTCATAGAGTCTGTATCCTGGTAAATTGAAAAAGTGTTTTTCAGTGAAGTGTGTTTCAGAAATTAGCATAACGTCTATGCTGGACTCTTTCAAGAACTCGAGAAGTTCTAGTTTGTGATGACACAGGACGTTTGCATTCCAGAATGATATTTTTAAACCATTCATGGCTTAGACATGAGATGTTGTAGTAAAAGACTTTGATTCTTTATCATTTCTTCCATCATATTTTGCATACCAGACATAAATTGAGACATATTTTGAATGAATATTTGTAGAGTTTGCTCAAGGCTACTACTAGGAGGAGCAGGTTGCGCGTGCACAGTTTCAGAGTGACCGCTTTTTAAGGCACTGGCGTAGGAAACGCCTTGTTTTGTAAGTGGGTTTGCGAAGGATTGTGCAGCGGATAGCGGAGGAAATTTTTGGGTTTTCCATGTTTCATGTTTTTGCGTAACATTTTCCGTCTTTTTTATGAAGCTTTGATAGACTGCACAGCCTCTATAGTTAGCAGTGATTGCCACCGCAATTACTACATTTTTTAATAGTGGAATCCTCTTTTGTTTTTGTGCACGAACCTGTTTCATGCAGGTCTCCACAAATTACGCACACGCTGGGAAGAGTGCAGTAAGACTTTGTGTGGCCGTATTCTTGGCAGTTATGACACTGAATCGGTCCACTGCTCTTGTGAGGCACTTCAATTGTGATTTTGCGATGTAGCAGATATCTGAGCGAGTATATCGGGTGGGGTTCACCTTTTTTGAGCAATTTTGAGTCGAACTCTAGTTCCACACGAAAAAGGGGTTGTGGGATTTTTTTTTGATTCTGGATATTGAATACGGACTTTATTTGGAAGCCTTCATCGCTTAGTGCAGTTTTGATTTCGTCGCATTTTACGAAATGCTCGATACCTTTCAGTACGACTGAGAGGCCTTTGGAACTTTTGAGCTGGTAGGTGTAGTAGCTCTTTTTGAGTTTATCAAAGAGATTGACAATTTTTCTATAATTGGATTCGCTGTAAATTTGGATTTTTGTTTCGTGTACTTGTCCCCTGAGAATAGAAATCACGTGGAAATTATTAGGACCAATATTTTGAGTTATATCTTTGATGAGCGAATTAGAGTTTCGCTCACGCAGGTAGATAGGTGGGGGTTTTTGCGATTTCGGCTTGGGATCCGAATCATTTTCTTCAGCAAGAATCGCATATCGATTTTGCCCAAGCTCGAGAGATGGTTTAACGGGATTCGTCTTTTGAATTTTTGCGGAATGCCTATTCCCATTAGGGGGGGACGATAGTACTCGCTTTGCGAAGTAAATGTTGATTCCTGTCTGCACTGTTGGCATTTTGCTCTTTTGACCTGTATTAATGGAGCGAGTAGCGACCTTTGTTATGCGATTAGCGATTTCAGAAAATCCACTATTCGTCTCACTTGAGTCAGGAATGGGGGTAAGGCCTACGGGGATTTCAATATATTTGCTAGGGGTATCAACCAAAGAAATTGACGATACAGGGTTACCTGTGTTTGCGTGTGCAGTATCGCTATGGGAACTCCACTGTATATCTGGCGAGGGAATATGAGTAGGTTGTTGTTGTTGTTGCGGAAGCTGCTGCTGCGCACCGTCTTGCTGTGGAAGCTTTTGCTGCAGGGGTTGCAAAAGTGGTTGTTGTAGTTGCAGCTGCTGATTAGCTGTACCATTTCGTCCACTGTCTTCTGATGACGGAGGGGTACGTTGCATGACGAGCGGTCACACTGGAACTAATTTCACTTTTTTAGGTTCTGGCCACCCTAATTAGAAAATCGACGCATAGAGGGCGAGATATAGATGCGGTTTGTGTACTCGCTGATCGCTGCAAACAGATGTTTTTTGGGATATTTTTTTCCGAGGGAAATTTTAACGTCAACGCTGTGTTGACTTTGCTGTCAGTGGATCAGCTGATTATATTTTGTTTATAAAGAATGTGTAATGTTTTAGCAGATATGTTGCGCGGGATAAAGTTTTTGTTGATGAAGCGAATTCGAATTGTGATTTTATTTGGCAAACATTTTTGGTTTGGTTTTTAATTTCACAAAAGTGTCCAAGCAAGTGATCGCGAGCCCTATGCAAACGCGTCACTGTACTATCGCACGAAGCCTCGGGGCTGTTTCAATATTTTTAGAGTAGAATTTCCGATATCAAAAATTGATTTTATGAGAGCAGATTTTTTATTCGCACAACCGATTGAACTGACGTTTCCGTAAGTACCATAAGTACTGCTATACATGATGACACGGAGTTAGGTCGTTTCCAACCACGTTCTCATATGTGAGCAACTGATAAAGTATTTGATAAAAATACATTTTGAGCTCGAATGGCCTGACCATCAGTTCTGACGTTCGTGGCGATGACAGCTGCAATGCGTTTAGTGTCGAAGTGTCATCTCATTAACCCTTAACTTTTCATAAATCATTGAGTTGTATGCACGTGTTGCTGTAGTCGTGTTGCGGTCGTCGAAAAGTAAAAATACGAAAAAAATTGAGGCTAATCTAAAATCGGTCATCTTTTTTAAGCGAATTTTTAAGTGATTTTCATCAATATAGAAGGGTAAATATGAGTGGGATTCTTAATTTGTTTTTTATTCTTCACGTTTTCGACAAACAATGGAACATTATTGTGAAATGGGGATGAGTAATCTGGGATTCTGTCAGAATAGCCAAAGTGCCCAACTACTGGCACACTTGACACAACATCGTGCAAACATCGTGCTGTTCACTTCAAATGTGCCAACATGCAAAGGAGCTATTTCACTTTCAAAAACTGCGGTTCTGAATATGAGGAGGAAGCTGAAGACACCGAAAAATATTTTCAACCCTTTTTCCACTTAAGTATTTCCATTTATTTCGCTAATAAAATCTCACGAACAATTTTTTTCAGTTCAAATGATCAGAGTGAATCACTTAAAGAATAAACAACACATACAAATTAATAAATTAGTGTTTATGCTTCATTTTCAATTTTTTCAGCGAATTGTAAATGAGTGCCAGTAGCTGGGCACATTTTTTGGAGGGTCGCTTTTGCAGACTTTGGTAGATCGACTGCCAAAATTGTAGTTTTCGGAATTTTGAAGTTCCAATGAAAATTTTTGTTAGCTATTGAACTCAGCTTTCAAACGGACCCGAGATTATGTAATTAGGTTTCAAACGAAAGTTATGGCCCCAAAACTTTAGGGTGCCAGTTGGTGGGTACCCTCCCCTACAATTTTTCGTTTTTCAGATTTCAACAAAAAAGGAAATTATGTTTCTTTTCTCCAATTTTGGTTATTCTAAAACGCATTTTAAATTAATTTTTTTGTACTGGACCCTACACCTTTTTTCCTAGTTGCGCGGTGGTCTAGAATTAACCGATTGGGATGAAACTTTGGGAATACAATTTTTGGGTTCAATAGCTCTTTTAAGGGGGTTGGGACGAAGGAGAGTCGAACAATTATCATTCCGTGGTGGTCTAGGCGATTAGAAGCGATTAGACACTCCGCCCTCTGCCCGTTTGTAACGCCCATAAGGAGGCGTGTCCGGCATGGAAAAGTATATATATTCTTGATCAGCATCACCTCCAGAGTCGATTAGGTTATGTTCGAATGATTGGACGGTATTGAAATTGGGTAACATCGGATAAGAACCACGCCTACCTCCCATACAAAATGGCCGCCAATTTTATATTATTTGCGTTTATCTTGAGAAATACTTAACCGGTCGCCTCCAAATTTTGGGATTCCTCTTATTTTGGCGAATGATTGGACGGTATTGAAAATGGGCAACATCGGATAAGAACCACGCCTACCTCCCAGACAAAATGGCCGCCAAATTTGTATTATTTTCGGTTATCTTGAGAAATACTGAAATACCGATTTGGATGCGGTTTTTTGCATTGGGTTCGAAATGGAATTGGAACAAAATTTTGGAATTTTGAAAAATTATCGATAAATATTCGAAAATTATCGATAAAATATTTATATGTATGAAAAATTATCTATAAATTATCGATAAAAATCGAAAAAGAAATCAATAAATTATCGATAAAACATCGAAAAATTATCGATAAATTATCGAAAAATTATCGATAAAAAAAATCGATAAAATATTGAAAAATTATGAATAAAATATACATAAAATATCTAAAAACTATCAATAAAATACCGATTTTCAATAAAATTACTAACATATGGTCTCAGAATGTATCGTACTCGCATGTGTAGGGTATTATAGCTTCGGTCAGACAGAAGATAATTCTCTTACTAGTTTTTGTTACCTTTTTCAGCAGAATTGTCGGCTATTTTTTATTTAGCGTATGGCATATAAGTACAAAGTTCATATGTGCAACTTCACATAAATGTAGTGTAATTGGAACAAACATATATAAGATTTAACACATTTAGGCAAGGATAGTAACAATTTCCAAACTGTATGTCAAGGTTTTGTAGCCATTGTATTTCAGCAGGTGTAGCTTTGTTGAAATCATCTATATCGCCTTGATATTTTCTGAGGGTGCAGTCAGCTCTTAGATGCGTGATGTTTTGGATGAATTGTCCGCAGTCGCAGAACGGGTTGTCAGCGGATCCCCATTTGTATAGGGTTGCTGCACATCTGCCATGGTTTGTCCGCAGTCGATTCAGACTAACCCATGTTTTTCTAGGCAAGTCGTGCCCAGTAGGCATAGCTGAAAGGTCTTGTATGCGGCACACGTAGTTTGTGGAAGAAGCAGCCCATTGGGATTGCCATGATTCCGTTGCATCAAAGTTGTTGTCGGTCAGATTTTGCGCAAGTTTTAATGGTGGGTTGCGTGATTTAAGTCTGGGTGATGCGTTGTTCCAACTGTTTTTATGGATTGGAAGACTTGGATTTGATGTATTTTTTTGTACTCGCGTAGGAGCGCATTTTGCCTCCGGAGTTCTGGTGGTAGGATGTTGCACAGAACCGGCAGGAATGTAGTAGGCGTAGAAGTAATTGTTCCCGAGATTATTCTCATCGAAGAGTTTAGTTGAGTGTCTACTTTCTTTGTGTGTGCGCTGTTTAGCCAGACAGGAGCACAGTATTCTGCGGCACAGTAGACCAATCCAAGGGCAGCGGTGCGTAGTGTTTTGGCAGAAGCTCCCCAGGAAGATGATGCCAGCTTCTGGATTATGTTGTTTCGAGTTTTTTTCGAGGTGGTTTCTGAAGGACAGTGTTCTGTCCAAAGTGACGCCGAGATATTTCGGCGTGAAGTTGTGGATTAGCTGGACCGAGTTGAAAACTATAGACAGCTTAGCATTTGCAAGATTGTTACTGAGGTGGAAACATGACGCCTCAGTTTTCTGCATGCTAGGGCGCAGTCGCCACTTTTTAAAATACGCGTTTAGAGTCCTGTGTCAGCGTGGCTTCTGTATGAGCCATTTTTTGGTGTTGTGTTGCTAGGGCAAGGTCATCCGGCCGCTTTACCTGATTTCAACTTGAGGAGCGCACCGTCGACTTCGACGAGACTAAATTGTCTTGAGAAATCATCAAATCTATAAATCATTTTTGTTCTATAAAAAAGCATAGCTATTGTCAGAAAAGCTATGTTAGAGGTAACAATGGCTTTAAATCATCCCTTTTTGATGCAGTTGGGAGCTCAATAACGTTATCACTTATAATAGTTGAAAGTTGTGGTCGAAAAATTAATTTGAAAAAAGTTTAGACCGCTATATAGAAAGGAAACTAACTTTGCAAAACCCATTGAGGGAATTGCTACTCTATATGAATACTTTCGAACCATCTTTACCGATGCCAGGTTGGATTCCATAAACTTGAAATTGTCGCACAGTGTAATATATCACATAATATAAAATCCCATTGTTTGCTTGTTCTGATGTCCAGATGCCTGAATGTCTGTCCTCACCTTTCAGAGATCTACGGTATACCTAGAGAGCTGTAATTTCACATATGTGTTCTATGCATCCATGACTTGAGACACTTTAGCCGGATTTTTGATTTTCATAAAGATTGATTTTCACTGCATCAACACTTTTTTTTTAAAATGAAATTATTGCTCGTTAAATTTATTAAGAGAATATTTTATACTACACTGAGGGAAAAAAAGAAATAGTGAATTCAAATGAAAACGTGTTTGAATCAAATATAAACGTATTTGATAGTGCTCTTACGCTGTTCTTATTTAAATCAAAAATGCGCGTATTCTTAGAAACATTTGTAACAATTTTTCCACAAATTCAGTTTTGCCGGAATTCGATCCGGGAACCTCTGGAGTTTGTAGTGCGCTCTAACCGACTCGTCTATTTCCGGAATTGTTCACAAGCGTCTAAATGTTTGAATATTGCTTAGCAAGTCTTATAAATGGTAGTATTCAAATCTGAAAATAGAAATTTCAATTACACTGCGTAACAATTCGTTACAGTCACCCAGAACTTGGGGCGCCACCTATTACACTTTGTAGGTATGTCCAAAAAAATGATAACTGCATACCAGGTATTTTGATTACACACCCAAAATCTGAAGTTAGAAGAGAAAAACCAATTTTTGTCGGTGTTACCCTATTTTTAATGCTTTCTGTGCCTAGCCCGCCGTCAAATGTATCGGCTTGGTCGGCGGCGAAATATTGAGTCGATTGTGTCGGCTCAACCGATATTGACATCGATTTGTTCGCACGCCGATTGAAGCTGACTATGGTCGGCGCGAAACTGTTTAGCCGCCGCCGACATTTTCCAATCAACTTGGAACTCTGGGTGCGTAGTGACAATCAAAAAAAAGCGCGTCGGCAAATTCGTTTTGTAAAATTTTTACAAAGTTTTCATTTTTTAAGTTAAATTTGCATATAGAGGGCTGAAATCGATCGAAAAAAGGGTCTGTGTGTGCAGGCATTCAATTGTGTATATTATTATTATTGAACGGGTAAAATTGTATATAGGTAAAATGTTTTTTATGCGTTTTTTTGGAAACAAAATTTTTCTATAGAGAATTTAACTATTTAATTTCACTTTTAACGAAGTTAACTTTTCAACGCAATTAACTTTTTAATTTAACGAAGTTAAATTTTTGATTAACTATTTCCGGATTAACGAAGTTAAATTCTCGATTAACTATGCCCAGCTTTGGCTGGCTGCAATGAAGTTTTTTATTTATAGATAACATTTAAATACTCGCGTATTGAATTTCTATATGAGATACAGATGTCCAAATATAAAATTATTCAAATCACATTTAAATAAAAAATTATTAATTCTACTATGCGTTTGTTCGCTCAGTGTAGCTGTTACATATATAGTTATTTGCGACAACTTCAATGGACGCTGTAGTTGATGGTTAATTACTCCCGTGAAGCTTTCAACCTAAAATTGGTGGCAGCTGTAATCCCACCCGGCATGAATCACTCAATATTCAATAGTTACTAAGATACATTTTCATTGCATTTTTTGTTGTGTGGGAGGTGTCACGCCCCTTCCAAATCCAACTTATTTTTTCCTATTGCAAATTCCATTGCATTAAAATATCTTTACAAAATTCTTATGAGTTTGTTTGTATGTATGTATGTATGTATGTATGTATGTATGTATGTATGCGTGTTAGTATTTCTTTATAACTAAAGAAATACTTGACCGATTGACATATCAAAATGTAGATAATTTCATTGACTTCGACATAGGCTATATGACATTTCATTAACTCTAGGCGCTCGAGGTGGGCATGGCAAATTCATGCAGTGCTTAAACGATATCGCTCAATTTATTAATTTTATATGTGCACTGAGAGGAAAATGTTTTAAAATTAAACGAAAATGTTTTAAAATTGAACGATTTTGTTTTCAAAATAGAATTTTTTGAATTTTTGAAATAGAAAAGAACAACAGTTTTATCAATTTCAAACTACTAACGAAAGAGCAATACGAGTGAAATTGAAAGCATTGTAAAAATGAAAACATAAATGTACTGCAGAAAAAACGATGTTTAAAAATACAAATTGAAAAAAAAACGTTTTATTTTAAAACATGTTTTTTCTTTCAGTGTGGTTTTGGGTAATGAATGATGATTCTGAAAATTTTGCGGTCCGCCCACTGCCACGCCCTTAAATTTGTAAAGCTCTGTAACTCGGGTTATATTCAAGGCATTTCGCTGCAATTTTGGATTATGTGCTGGGTAGTGAATAGGCATAGGGGTGATTGTGAAAATATATGATCCCCCTCAAATTTTTATAGAACTTTAACTCAAGAAAATCTATTTTTATTTCAGTTGCTTTAATAATACATTTATACATTTACGTGAAAATGCAAAATTATTGCGAGCGAGGCTGTGGGTATAAACTAGTATTCAATACTTGCTTACTTAGCTGGTATTTAAGTTACGTGTTGTATGGGCGTTGCCACGCCCCTTGTCCAATTTCAACCTCATATACCCTATAGCACATGTCGATACCTATAAAATGTATCCTAAAACTTTCAAGAGAATCAGTGCAGCCGCTTAGCCGTAATTGATGGACAAACAGACAGACGTGCATACGTACAGATACACATTTGTAATAAAAGAGATTTTTAATAAATCTTTAAGTGTCATATTACACCGTTCGACAAAAATCAACTTTTGGTAACGCACATGATGATGACTAATAGATTCTGTTAGAGGGTACCCGTGTCTCCCAGTTTTTCATACACTTCCACATGAGCTACAGAGCTGAAATTTGGAACACTGATAGAACTCCGGTGACAATGCATTCTATTAAATTTTAAATTAAGGGTTTTTGGCCACTTCCTCCAAATATCTTTGCAGATTTTTAAGTCGCCAAAAACTCTAAATCTCAAATCGAAATTGCTGAAATTAATTTAAATGAAATTTATTTTCTGCTTTTTAGTCGGTTAAAAAGTTTATTTTAAAAAACTTGGTTTTTACTCTTTTTTTATTATAGATCAATTCTTAAAACCGTTTAAAATCGCGTTTATGCATTTTGTATTTTTCCTTTGAACATAATAAATCATCAAACACACAGTTTTCTTGGCATTTTGAATGTTAAACATACATTTGATAGAGAAAAACCTTACCTTTAAAAAAAAGAGTAAAAAACTATTTTTTTCAAATATTTAACAGACTAAAAAGCAGAAAATAAATTTCCTTTTAATTAATTTCAGCAATTTCGATTTAAAATTACTACTTTCCTGCTAATATCATTGCAGATTTTGAAGTCGCCAAAAACCCTTAATTTAACATTTTTTTAATTTTTTCTCAGCCCTTTTCTCCCCTTTTCCCTCTTTTTTTACTCTTTTTCCCGAATGCGAACCTAAGTAAAAAATTTCAGCCTTGTAGCTAAAAAAAAACGAAAGTTAGAACTTTAACACACCCCTTTCCAAAGGGTATTTTATCAATAATAATAATAAGAACCCACCTACCAAGTTTCATCATTGTAGCTTGAAGGAATTGGAAGTTATGCCATGTTTAAAAAAAATAGGTTTGAGACCCCCACGGCCCCCTACACCTCTGATGGACCCCAAAATTAATAGAATGCATTGTCACCGTAGTTCTATCACTGTTCCAAATTTCAGCTTTCTAGCTCAGTGTATGAAAAAGAAGTGTATGAAAAAGCTCGCAGCAGAATTTAGGATATATATATATATATATAGGGTTACCAGAAGTACTCTTTTAAAGAGTACAGTACTCTTTTTTAGGCCCTCCTCTATTTTACTCTCACTTTTTTTCCGAAAGTACTTTTAAGTACTCTTTTCTTATTTCTGTGACTTTATCATATAACAACTGAATGTATCGGCTCAGTAAAGTTACCAATTTTTATTATTCGTCAGAATTAAAATAAAAACCTTCAAATATAATGTTTGTTAGTTTGAAGCATCATTCGTCACATTGCATTCAAAAAGTTACAAAAATTCTTAAATGCTACGATTAAAACAAAAAATTTAGTATGAAACCTATTACTTTTTTAACCGAAATATTAAAAACAATTTTGAATGTCTTTATCAAAAACAATCCAAATATATATCTAAATTTTTCAATTTCTTGGGGAAGGATCGGACATTAGCACCCAGTGTCTAAAATGTTGTCTTTTACCTTTTATCCGTGTAATTTCTTTCTCACCTAGACTCTTTGGAGTTTCACATTTCAATTCATTAAAGCCTAAAGAAACCTAAGTAGACACGTATACGTGGGTATCTGGTGAGTTTTACAAAATTTTAAATACATTTTTTTAGTATTTCAGATAAAAAAAAAAACTTTGTGCATATTGTATTTTGTTTCTTAGTTATTTGTACTAAAAAAATTTGTTTATTAAAAATTTTAACAAAGGTTGGTATTTTTTTTAAGAAATTTTTTACAAATTTTGTCTTCTAATAAATATGTGGTTAAAAACCGAGGAGTTTGGAACCCCCTGCAACTTGTACTCTTTTTTATTCAAGATAATCTGATAACCCTATATATATATAGGGTTATAAAAAACATGTAACCTTTTTATGATAGGATATAAACTCATCACGGTAGACTAGAAAGAACTCAGATATTTTACATTTTTTAAAGGTTTTTTATGTACTTTTAAATTTTGTACTGGCGAAAAAAATAATAAATTTCTGAATAATTTCTGAATTGTTTCTAGCATTGCGTGATGAGTTAACATCAAATCGTAAAATGTTTACATGTTTTTAAAGGGATGGTTTCCCTCTATCAGATGCATATTTAACATTTAAAATCCAGTAATTTTTGAAGGACTATTATGTAAAACGACAAAATGCAAAAACGCGATTTAAACGGTTTTAAGAATTGGACCAGAAAAACTGAGACCCACGAGTACTCTTTTTTTAACCCCTCTAACAGAATCTATTAGTCCCGATCATGTGCGAAAAACCCATGGTATTAAAATAATGGAAATTTAACGAGCGATAATTGTACTTCAAAAAAACTAGTGTTATTACAGTGATAATGGATTCCTAGCTTTTGGAGCATCTCAATAGTGACACCCTGTACAATGTACAGTGTACATGTTTCAGTGTGACTCATTGACAGGTGACAAGGATTGTCATTGTCACTCATTACTAAATAAGGTTGTTAGTTTAATTTGGTACTAAGAAATATATAAAAATATCATCAAAATAGTCTCAACTGAAAATTTTGAATTTTCTTCCGAATTTCGAAAGCAATTTCTTTTCAGCACGCTTTATTTAAACAAAACACTTCACAAGCTCAAAAACATTTTTTTTCGTTGTCTGATAAAAGCAAAATTTTGAGTTAATACACTTTTGTAATGGGTGTGCGATATTGGGTTAAAGTACTATGTACCGTGTCGACTACACAGTGATGATTACCTTACACTGTACAACAATGAAAAAACCCCAGGGGGGTTTCACACACTTTTTCTAGTATTTTCTGGGCTGCTGATCACGAATATGCTACAGTTTTTTCGGATAACCTCTAGTTAGGTCGAAAATGTCCTCAAGAGCTTGAGTTCAGAGTTCCATAATTGAGGTTCACAGTGGAAATCAGTGTTTCCAAATTGGGGGTAGTTTCCGTTTTTGAGGGATTTTTTAATGAATAATCACTGAAGTGTTAAATGTTGAATTTATTGACAATATGCAATACAAACCTTTTAGAAATATTACACATTTGAGGTTATGTTTTTTAGCAATATGATATGGTTTGTCAGTGTGTCCCACCTCAAATATATTACTGGAATCACAATCGGTCAATTTTGGCCTAAGTGTGGTGGCATGTTTGGAGAACTTTGCGCCTATAACCTACTACGTTGTCAACAGTACTTCTGCAGTCAAATCTCTTCTGCGTGGCTGGCCTTAGGCTGTTGCTCAAGGATTAAAACCCAGAATGACAATTAAAAATGTGTTTTAAAATGAAAAAAATACGAAAAAAATGGATAATTATGTTTTTTTTCTCGTATTTTTTATACCCTACACCTCATGAGGTATGGGTATATTCACTTTGGTCTGACGTTTGTAACACCAAGAAGGAGACGTGTCCGGTATGGAAAAGTATATATATTCTTGATCAGCGTCACCTCCTGAGTTGATTTAGCATTATCCGTCTGACCGTCTGTCCGTCCCCTTTTCTTGTAAACACGATTGCAGGAGCTAGAAGAAAGCTAGGGATTTGGATTTATCATTTTTAGGCTCTAGAAGGAGTTGGTATTGCAAATGGGCGGAATCAGTCAACTGCCACGCCTACCTCATATACAAGTGAAAATAGTGTTTTTACCGTAATTTTAAGAGTACATCAAAACAGTATGAAATTTTGTATAGTGGGGTTTTCGGAGTCGTTGATTTCGAATTTGATGTCGGAATTTAAAAATTCAAGATGGCGAGACCACTATAGCGGCCGAAATTTAAAGATTTCATCAAAACAGTATAAAATTTTATATAGGGGGTTTTTTGGGGACGCTGATTTCGAATTTGATGTCGCATTTTCAAAATTCAAGATGGCGGATCCAATATGGCCCAGTAGGTGTAGGGTATATATAAGTCGGCTTGCCCTACTCAAACTTACTCACTTGTTCTTATTCTAAAACGCATTTTAAATTAATTTTTTTGTACTGGTCCCAACAACTTTTTTCCAATATTTAGATGAATTTTTGGGAATACAATTTTTTGGTCCAATAGCACATTTTAGGGGGTTGAGATGAAATAAAAAAAATCAATTTGAGAATCCTCCCTACCAAGCTGGACTGGCTTAATGGTGCATACTATACTTTGCTTGTTCGATATACAAACGATCTCAAAGTAATTTTGTAGTAATTCGGGGAATTCAATTCAAATAGATGTTAGAGTTGTATATGAATAAAATAACACCATAATTGTAAAAATTTTAAACGAACGACATTGATAAGACTAACATAATTGACAAAGAAAGCAACGACATTGAAGACACCAACATGTTGCTAATTAAAAACTACGTGTCGTGGCTCAACGGTAGTTACTACTGATCATACATTTTTTTTTGAATTTTTGAATTTCAAATATTTTAACCATAAGCAATCCTTACATGTTTGGGCTCTATTGTATTTCAAATGAATCATAAAATTTTTGAATGTAATTTGAATCCGCTTAGATATAACTTTTTAATAAATAAATATAAAAATTACAAAAACCCGGTATTTTCTATTAAAAACTTAGTTCCGAAAAACACGCACGCAATAACTCTTGGTACTCATTAATTTGCGCATGTTTTACTATTCAAGCCGAATGTTCATGTGTAGAGAAGCGATTCAAATTCACACCACGAATGCCGATTGCTAAGTAGTGTAATGCCAGGTTTTCATTATGTCAATATCTTGGCAACAAAACATGACAACGACTGGCGCAAATTCAGCACTCTGCTGAATTCGCTGGCCCGTGGCATATGCAAATAAGTTCGAAGCATGTTGGCAATTATCGACGTATATGACAAACGATGACGTCACTTCATAATCATTTTTCCATATTTTACATCAGTTCCTTAAATTGAGAATGAAATGCCAACAGGTTTTCACTTAACTGACAATAGTAGCCATTGATTATGACATAATGACAACCAGGCTTAACAAACTCCATTTTGCACACTAATAAGTGTCATCGTAAATGTATCTTGTATCGTACGAATGGCGGCTCTGTGACTGTGCCAGGCAAAACCGAACGCACGCATACAAAAATATAATAAGGGTATTCATTTAAAGTGTGAACCCCTTGAAAACGCGAAGTTGCTTAAAAGAACTGTCAAATTTCATATATTTTGACTGCTCATCTGCACAACTGAATAGTTTCCGAAGGGTTTCCCACTTTAAATGAATCGCCTTAATGTGCTTGAATACGGTCAAGCAGAGTCTGACCGTATTCAAGCTGTTAACCCCGTGTCTATATTAGCGATACCATTCATGGTTTCATCAAACAGCTTTCGCGTGCGTGTGTATTGCCAACCGTGCCTGTGTGATAAAATACGATTATTGTTGGCCTCGCGAGTCTATAGGATGCCTGGTACTTCTCTATGAACACATCTTAAATTATTCAATTTTTTTGTATCTTGATTTCTCGAACTTTGGGACTTTACAGGTACGTCTAAATATCAACTAGAACTAGGAGGAGTACTTGTTCAATTCGAATAAAAAATGTAATGCTATTAGTTGAGAAACTGTAATTCTCAACAAAAAGGATCCCTCGACCTCAAGCCTATTCCATAATTTGTCCTCAAACAATACACCCTTGGACACTAGTATGCAGGGTATAATAAAATAAAGTTTCTGCTGAAAATTCTTGACCGCAAAAGTGAGATAATTTCACTTTCCGGGGGGGACCAAACAGATGGAATCACTAATTTTTTTTCTAATTTTTTCTCGTTACGATGCATATTTTTGTTAATTATACTCCCACACACACTGTGGCAGGGTATATAAACTTTGACACAACGTTTGTCACGCCCATATAGAGGCGTGTCCGGTATGGAAAAGTATATATATTCTTGATCAGCATCACCTCCAAAGTCGATTTAGCCGAGTCCGTCTGTCATCACGATAGCGGTCGCAATTGGAGATATCGACTTATAACTTTGGGTACATGTTCGAGAATCAAAACAACAACAAAATTTGTGTTTAAAAATTTTGTATTGCTGAATTCGATTGGAAATGTTTAGAAACAAAACTAAAACTTGTTATGTTTGAGGTACTTCCAAAAGGGCCATATTGTGTAAGGGTAGCTTCGACATGGCCGACGATATTTCACTCTCTAGTTTTTTTTAAACTTTTTATTTTGGGGTTTTTATATGACTGAATTGACCTTTAACTACGATGTGCACGGGTCAAACATTTTTCTTACGAAAATATTTTTGCACTATTACATTGGCTCAAATTCAACCGCCGCCAACTTTATAATTTCGTCTTTTTAAATAAAAAATTTTGCAAAAAAATTTTTTATTTTATGCTAAGAAAGTTTTTGTTTTTTAAAATTCCTACACTTATTCCGGCTCAATTTTGTATGAGCCACCGCCGGCGAGCAAATTGTGTCGCCTAAACAAATAAGACTTTTTTCGGAGTCAATTCGAAGAGCTCATAAAATCATCAGAAATAAGACTGTTTTCTGAGTCATATATCTGAGCGCTCATAAACTCATCATAAGTAAGACTCCTTTCTGAGTCATATTTCTGAGCTCTCATAAAATCATCAGAAATAAGACTCTTTTCGGAGTCATAATTCTGAGCGCTCATAATATTGTTTGCTGGGTTATATAAAACTCTTCGTGAGTATGTGGGTTGGCTTGTGGGTGTGTTTGTCCCATTATAACTCAAAAAATACTTGACCGATTATAATGAAACACATATCAAAATGTAGGTAATTTTATTGGTCTCGACAAAGGCAATATGCCATTTCATAAACTTTGAACTTTTTAAAGCGCTTTAAGAGTTAAACTCTTGCCAGGATTCACAGGATATCGGTGATTTTTTTGATTTGGTGTAAATGGATTGAGAAAATCAATTTTTATTACACTCTCTTAAATAATACATAGAATAACATTTATACATTGGCGTGAAAATACAAAATTATTTCGAGCGAAGAATATTGTGGATTTAATCTAGTATTAAATAAATGTTTTAAAGACTCATTTAAAAAATTTTTCTAATTTTTTATAACCCTTATATTAACTTGCTTTGGGTGGACTATATATATATATATATCCTCAAATCTGCGGCGAGCTTACATACACTTCCACATGAGCTAGAGAGCTGAAATTTGGAACACTGATAGAACTCCGGTGACAATGCATTCTATTAAAATGGGGTACATCAGAGGTGTAGGGGGCCGTGGGGGGAATCAAACCCCTTTCCTTCAAGTTACAATGATGAATTCTTATTGACAAAATGAAATTTTGTACCCTTTGGAAAGGGGGGTGTGGGGGCAAAGGGGAGCGGGATGGAGCAAATTTTTTTTTTGAAAATGAGGCAAATAAAAAAATAGTAAAAAACAATTTTGGCGACCTCAAAATCTGCAATGACATTCGGAGGAAAGTACCCAAAAACCCTTAATTTTAAATCGAAATTGCTGAAATTAATTTAAAGGAAATTTCTTTTCTGCTTTTTAGTCGGTTAAAGGGTTATATTTTAAAAAACTTGTTTTTTACTCTTTTTTTATTTCATATAAACTTCTGATTTGGCTTCAGTTTTGGTCGATTGTGTGAAAAAAAGCCGAAGATCGATTTAGGCTGAAAAAACCACATTCGGTCAGACAATAAAAATAATATACCGAAAAGCACAAATTAGTTTTGTCTATGGATACAAAATTCTTAAAGTGCAAATCCCCTTTAATTATTATTAAGGGTATTCATTTAAAAGTGGAAGTTATGCAGTTGGTGACTAGAGCAGTTTTCCCCGGTCTGTTTCATGAACGCCTAAAATAAGCGAAAAAAGAAAATTAATCAAACTATTTGAAGAAATAGCTTTCGTTGACGGCGGTAAGTAAATTTGTTTACTTACTGCCATTTTCGAAGACTAATTCACTGTGAACAATACAAAACAACTTGCAGCTAACAAACTTGCGTTTCCATTTTTCACAAAAGCGATAATATAAATATATCTAAATTTTAAATATGCTTCGAAATAAAATGAAGCCGTAAAATTATAAACAAATATTTATGTAGCTCAAAATTTCTTCAAAATAATGTTTTGTACAAAATTCTTATGAAAAGTGCTTTTTGGAAAAAAAATCTGCATAACAAAATTTTTCACCGAAAATTAATAAAAAGCTTTTTAGCGTAAAAGTCTGATGGCCGCTCCATCAGTTTTTCAAACTAAGCTTTCTTGCACCAAAATTCGTTCCCGTTCACTTTGCACGGCTTCTTCATGCAAAATTTTTTCCACGGCTTTTTCGCAAACACATTTTGTTCAGGGTTTTTTCAATCTGAGGGTGCCAATTGTTGGTCTATACATTGCTGGTATAATAAAACTGTGCTACACGAAAAATGTAAAATATTTAATTTTCTTATCATATTTTTTTAAATAACTTGGTAAATTTTTAACTGTTTTCAAAACTTTATACAATTTGGATCTTTCAAACAATAGTAAACTCTTAAAAATCGGATCAAAAATAGATAAGCTACGGTCATCAGAGTGGCCAAAAGTAGCCAATTTTATAGTCTCCACTTCAAAATTCATTTAAATAAAAAGTTGATGTGAAACCTTCTGTAAACGCAGAAAGTCATTAAGTGGAAACCCCTCGAAAACGCGCAGTTGCTTTAAAGAACTCTCAAATTTCATATATTCTGACTGCTCATCTGCACAACTCAATCGTTTCCGAGGGGTTTCCCACTTTACATGAATCGTCCTATTAGTTTAAGGTGCCAAACCAATAGTATAGGTGGGAATGCCTGTTCATTCAAAAAATATTTTTTTGTAGCACTGTGTAATAGTTCTTTTTCAAGTAGTACTATAATGGTATTTTGGCAGTAAAATTGCAACTAATTCTACTTTAACTTCCAAAGTACCACTATAGTACTACTTGAAAATGAATAATTGTTATACCAGTGTAGAGCAATGCATAGACCGACAATTGTCTTTTCCTATGACATCGCCATGTTAAAAGAGTTAGAAGAGGATATAGGGATAGAACTAGTACTTTTACTTTTACTTTTACTTTCTTAAAAAATTACTTCTTTCTAACTCCTCTGCACCTGCAAAATAAAGAAGGATATTTTCGATATTATTTAATTCACTAAATTTATTTATATCATGTTCTTTTTGGCTTTTCATTAGCCTTTCAATATGTATTTTGCCCATATTTAATTATCACCTTTATTTAACAATTTGAACAACACAAAACACAACCGGGCGCTTCAAATAATCCAAACAACCGAATTTGGCATAAAATAGACAACAGAAGAATAAAATAAACAGTAAATCAAACGGTACATAAACTGAAATTATTTTCGTTTCTTTGTGTTTCGATTAGGGCTTTCGATCCCGGAATCCCGTATCCCGGTCCATTTTTAGTTCCGAAATTCCCGGGATATTTATACCCCCACACTCACTGTGGCAGGGTATACTAACTTTGTCACAACGTTTGTAACGCCCATAAGGAGGCGTGTCCGGTATGGAAAAGTATATATATTCTTGATCAGTATCACCTCCTGAGTCGATTTAGCGATGTCCGTCTGTCTGTCCGTCCGTCTGTCCGTCCGCACGATAGCGGTCGCAGTTTTGGAGATATCGACTTGAAACTTTGGGTACATGTTTTTCTCGTGAATACTGAGATCAAGTTCGAGAATCTGCCAAATCGGACAAAAACTGGGCGTGGCTCCCATACACCGAAAAAAAAGGTAAAAATTTTTTATTGTTGTATTCGATTGGAAATGTTTAGAAACGTATTTTTGACATGGTCCGAGGTTCCGCAGTCACATATATAAGGGTCTAAATGGGGTCTTGAGACCAATTTTTATTTTTTTTTGTGGATTTAATTGGAAATTTTTAGAAATGGATTTTGTACATGGTCCGGGCTTCAAAACCACCTATAATTGGCTCAAAATAGGGTCTTGAGACCACAATTTTTTATGTTCGAGGTACTTCTTCCTACTGTGTGGGGGTATTTCAGCTTCGGTATAGCCGAAGATAGTCCACTCTCTAGTTTTTCCTAAATTAGTCCATAAGAAAAGTTTAATACAAGAAAAATACAACTTTTCATCATAAAATATAAAAAAAATCGTGTAAGCAGAAAAAAATTTTTGACAACATTTGGACAACCCCAAAATGATAAAAAAGTTAGTTAGAAAACACAAAAATTTAAAATTTTTAATTTATTAAAAAAAATTACGAAAAAAATTTAAAAAAATTACTCAAAAAAGTTTGAGTACAATTACAGTTTTCGTACTCAAAATATTTTGAGTACGATTACTTTAAAATTATATGAGTACGATTACAAAGTACGATTACTTTGTAATCGTGCTTTTTGTGTAATTGATTACAAAAGTAATCGATACCGCACAGCTCTGGTTCGCACCAACGATTGGTAAAGCATCATCTTTTGATCAATTGATTACTATAGTCTTCTTTAGTTAAATTACACTTAAAATCGTAAAATATTATGGCACGTGATCTTTTCAAAAAATTATTAGGCACATTGTCACGGACGATAAGAGAAGCTGATCCGCCGGGTTTGGGTATTCAAGTTTTTGTTGTTGAATTTAATTGATTATTGCCATTTTAAAGTATTTATGCATTATTAGTATCTATGGTGTAGGTTTTGAAAAAAATTTACGAAATGGATGTGATCAAATTGTTAAAACCAATCAATGATGTTGAAGTTAGTGAAAAGATTTGGTTTTTTTTTTTCCAATATTATCAATAATACTTAGCAAATCATAAGCGTAAGGTGACTTGTTTTGACATGAAGATGACCTTGTATAGGACAACCGTTTATGGAGGAACGATAGCCAAATACCTGGCGCAGTGGGTTTCTCGTCCGATTTAAGCCTATTCTGTCCAGCCTGTTTGGTCCAAAAACACTCCAGATAAAATTTTTTTGACTTCCGGTTCCGGTGTACCAGCCTGTTGCGCAAACGCATCACTGGCCAGATATGGGGTCTAAATTTTCATAGGTAAAAATGTACTTTGTATAACGATTATATTGAAAAATTTCATTATTTTGTTTTTAGTGGGTATGACATTGACGGAGATATAATGGGCTCATGGGGATGATATAAGGGCAAAATAGGGAGACCGTAGGGCGAAGATAGGATGGTCATGGGCGGGACATATGGGCGGGATATGTACGTATAGGGAGAATTATGTGGACATAGCGGACGTAGGGGAGACTTAGGGGATAAATGGGCGACATTGGGGGACCGGTAGGTCCAAATCATAAAATAGACTGCGCAATTGCGAAACGTGCAAAATTTGAAAAATTATGTGTTTTCTATCGTTTCTGCCCGGTGATGCGTTTGCGCAACGTTGTTCGGGGAATGGAAATGAAAAGATTTTGTTTTTTTTTTCCAATATTTTCAATAATACTTAGCAAATCATAAGCGTAAGGTACAAACAATTAAATTATATTACAATCACAAAAAGTTATTGTTCTTTCAAATGCTAAACTGACACATATGTGGGAGGGGCTAGTGGAAGCGACTGAGATTTATTAATGTAATGTCAAACATTTAGAATTTGACATTCATTGCAATTCTCTAGTTATCGTTAGCATATGTGAAAGTTATATAGTGTGTTTGAAAATAACATAATTGGCAGTCAACTAAATGAGTCGCTGATTATAAATCTGGTAAATTTTGAAATTGCTATACGACTCAAGCCATGCTTGGACTGTTTCCTATTTCATGTTGCTACTTTCCTGTTTCCTCGTTCAAGTGATCTTTTCATTGCATACAACAAAAATTATATACTAAAAACAGCCTGACACTAAAAATGCATACAAATTAAATTTAGTAAAACACAAACAACTCATAAATATAATTCGTTTTTATTTAGTCTTTTATACTAAAAATGGCTTTTTAGCGAATTTTTTAATTAGTGACATATTACCCGCATAGTCGGGTAATCTGGCACTTTTTGGACATTTACAAAATGACTTGTTTTGACATGAAGATGACCTTGTATAGGAAAACCGTTTATGGAGGAACGATAGCCAAATACCTGGCGCAGTGGGTTTCTCGTCCGATTTAAGCCTATTCTGTCCAGCCTATTTGGTCAAAAAACACTCCAGATAAAATTTTTTTGACTTCCGGTTCCGGTGTACCAGCCTGTTGCGCAAACGCATCACTGGCCAGATATGGGGTCTAAATTTTCATAGGTAAAAAGGTACTTTGTATAACGATTATATTGAAAAATTTCATTATTTTGTTTTTAGTGGGTGTGACATTGACGGAGATATAATGGGCTCATGGGGATGATATAAGGGCAAAATAGGGAGACCGTAGGGCGAAGATAGGATGGTCATGGGCGGGACATATGGGCGGGATATATACGTATAGGGAGAATTATATGGACATAGCGGACGTAGGGGAGACTTAGGGGATTATTGGGCGACATTGGGGGACCGGTAGGTCCAAATCATAAAATAGACTGCGCAATTGCGAAACGTGCAAAATTTGAAAAATTATGTGTTTTCTATCGTTTCTGCCCGGTGATGCGTTTGCGCAACGCTGTTCGGGGAATGGAAATGTAAGTATTTATTTTGCTTTTAGCGATTGCTTATTTCTTTTCTAGTTAACGGTTCAAACTAGATAAAACCAAAAAATTTTCATCAAAGAAGTTTGTTGTTATATTTTCTAAAAAATCGTTAAAAAAGCACAATTTTTAGGTCATTTTGCGCAAACGCAACTTTGGCCGGAAATACGAAACTAGTGCCGATATACCCGACACTCCCTTTATATTTACATATAATTTATAAAAAAATAAAAAAAAATAAAAAAATCTGAATTTTTTACTAAATATTATATATAATAATTATAGGATGAACTAAAGTTCGCTTCCACTAAATTAAATTTTTTATATGTTTTTTATTTATTTATTTATTTGATATTGTACTAGCAATCTACAACAAGATAAAAATCTTATATTATAGCACTAGCCACTTACATGTTATATACATGAAAAAGGAAAACTATTAAGCAATTAAGATAGATCAGGATACATACAACATGAAAACAGATACTGAATCATGTAAGATAAATATTAATAATAGTATTGCACATAAAGGGTCCACATGTCACAAGTAATGACTCTATACATCTGACCAGCAGACGAGCAATTACATAGAATATTTGGACTCTATAACATATATGCAACACTATTTTACAGGCACAATATTTAATGAAATACAAACACATAAAATAAACACAAGAAATTAAAATTAAAAAAAAAATGATAAAATTAAAGCGATTTAGGTATTCAAGATTTTAAAAATTTCTGTTCTAAACTGTATTGCGTTTATAAAACTGTTGTAAGTTATGTGGTAACGAGTTCCAAAGACGAATGGAATCTATATAAAATTGACGCTCCGATGTCAAGCATGAATGCTTCAGTCGGATTAAATCGTTTTCACGGTTTGAGCGTAAAAAATTAAGTTTTTTATATAAATAGCAAAGAATATGAATCATATAGAAGGTACATGTCGAACAAATTCTGTTTTGGAAACATTTTGTTAGGAGGATTCAACGATAAATCCTATTCTCATACATGTTTGAGCTTTTTCTAGCTGCATGAGAGAGTTCGAGTTCAACACATATTTGATATGAAAATGTGCATGACGACTACCGAACTTATAATTTGGTATTTTGTTGCTTCAAACTCCACAATTTTGAGCACTTGCTTGACCATTCTTCATGGATTTTTCGAAAGTACCGAAACTATATTGTAGCGCAATTTCTGCAAAAAACAAAAACAAAAAAACATGCATGTTCGACTGTAAGGAACACTACATCATATCTATAAAAGAAACTATTTTGTCAATCTATATAAAGTTCAGTTCAGATTTACACGGTAGGCGTGAACAAAAAAAAGTAAAAGATAAATAAAATGAAATAAAATTAATTAAATAAAAAAAATTAGATTAAATTAAGAAAAGGCAAAGTGAAGTCAATTTCCAAACTACGCATTTCGCATATGTTGGTTCTTTCGTGCGTTCGCACTTGTTCGATTGCACTTGTTGTACCAAAGAATATGAATCATATAGAAGGCGTATCACTCAATTCTTTTTGAAAATTACTCGTTTTCGTTTCTGACGCGGGCGGTCGCGGAAAGGGGTACAACAAATGCAATCGAACAAGTGCGAACGCACGAGTTCGAACGTACGAAAGAACCAACATATGCGAAATGCGTAGTATGGAAATTGACTTCACTTTGTCTTTTTATACCCCCACACTCACTGTGGCAGGGTATACTAACTTTGTCACAACGTTTGTAACGCCCATAAGGAGCGTGTCCGGTATGGAAAAGTATATATATTCTTGATCAGCATCACCTCCTGAGTCAATTTAGCGATGTCCGTCTGTCTGTCCGTCCGTCTGTCCGTCCGTCTGTCCGTCCGCACGATAGCGGTCGCAGTTTTGGAGATATCGACTTGAAACTTTGGGTACATGTTTTTCTCGTGAATACTGAGATCAAGTTCGAGAATCAGCCAAATCGGATAAAAACTGGGCGTGGCGAAAAAAAAGGTCAACATTTTTCAAGTCTTTTTTATTGTTGTATTCGATTGGAAATGTTTAGAAACGTATTTTTGACATGATCTGAGGTTCCGAAGCCACATATATAAGGGTCTAAATGGGGTCTTGAGACCAATTTTTTTTTTTGGTGGATTTGATTGGAAGTTTTTAGAAATGGATTTTGGACATGGTTTGGGCTTCAAAACCACCTATAATTGACTCAAAATAGGGTCTTGAGACCACATTTTTTTATGTTCGAGGTACTTCTTCCTACTGTGTGGGGGTATTTCAGCTTCGGTATAGCCGAAGATAGTCCACTCTCTAGTTTTAATTTAATTATTTTTATTTAATTAATTTTATTTCATTTTATTTATCTTTTACTTTTTTTTTTGTTCACGCCTACCGTGTAAATCTGAATTGAACTTTATATAGATTGACAAAATAGTTTTTTTTATAGATATGATGTAGTGTTCCTTACAGTCGAACATGCATGTTTTTTTGTTTTTGTTTTTTGCAGAAATTGCGCTACAATATAGTTTCGGTACTTTCGAAAAATCCATGAAGAATGGTCAAGCAAGTGCTCAGAATTGTGGAGTTTGAAGCAACAAAATACAAAATTATAAATTCGGTAGTCGTCATGCACATTTTCATATCAAATATGTGTCAAACTCGAACTCTCTCATGCAGCTAGAAAAAGCTCAAACATGTATGAGAATAGGATTTATCGTTGAATCCTCCTAACAAAATATTTCCAAAACAGAATTTGTTCGACATGCACCTTCTATATGATTCATATTCATATTCCGCGACCGCCCGCGTCAGAAACGAAAACGAGTCATTTTCAAAAAGAATTGAGTGATGCGCCTTCTATATGATTCATATTCTTTGTAAATAGTCTGGTTCTTTGGTATAGATAATTTTGTGCAAAAAAATTAGTGTTCTACAGTTTATTAAGTTGTCAAACGTTATGCCAAATATTAGTTTTGAAAATTTCGATACATGGTCGGACCGTTTTAAACTGTACACATAGCCTGCGTTTGCTGACAGAGTCACTGCTGACTTGATTCACCCACAATGTTCGCAGCATCCCATAAACTTTTCCAATTGTTATATTGATGTGATTGGTCCATGTCAACGTTCGATTGAATGTTATATCAAGGTTTTTTGCAGTATCCACGATATCAATTTTGGAGCCATTGCGGTATATTTTTTGACAAATCATAAAGTCGCGTAATTTTTTGTGTATCAACAAGCACTTTGATTTGGTCGGGTTCAAACACAGACCATTGATCGATGCCCAACACGTTGTAGGTTATCGTTCATATTATTAATGCAGCTGTGAATTGCATCCACTTTACAACTTGTATACAACTGAACATCATCTGCATACATTTGGATGTTACAATCCATTAACGAATTGGGGAGATCATTTATATATAAAGAAAAAAGTAATGGACCTAAAATTGAGCCCTTCGGAACATCTCTAGAAACATTCAGGAATTGGGAAATAGTGTTCTTGATGCTTACAGCCTGAAATCTACCAATTAAGTTTTGTATAGAAAACATTTTTTTTACATAAATATATGAAAGTACTTGATGTACAGTCGAGCCCGCTTAAGTGAAACCCCTTTAAGTGAAAAACCCGCTTAAGTGAAACAAAAATTTAATCCCCATGATTTTTTCCCCTTTTTCATACAAAATATTTCGCTTTACTGAAACACGCTTAACTGAAAAATCCGGTTAACTGAATCAAAATTTTATTCCAAAATCAATATTAGATCCGCATAAATGAAACACGCCCTAAAAATTTAATTTTAGTTGGAATTTATATTTTTTCAATACAAAATTAAGTTTATGAAAGAAAATAAAAGTGAAAGTAAAAAAAATACGCTGGTCTCTCATCGATCCATAAATTTTACGAACACAAATATGAAATCCTGGCTTTGCCTTTGGCACTATCCCATTTATGAGAAAACAATTTGGGTAAAAACTGATAATTTTGGATTAAACCGTACTTCGTTTTAGTGAAATATTTTTCTGTTATGCAAAATTCGCTTAAGTGGAATATTTTTCAGTTATCCGAAATCGCTTAAGTGAAAAACCCGCATAACTGAAACGAAATGTCTGACAAATTTGTGTTTCAGTTAAGCGGGTTCGACTGTATACATAGGGCGGGTCAAATTGTTCAGTAGAAAAAAAAATTAGCAAAACCAATTTCTTCGTACAATATGCGAATGCGCATATTTCACATTTCTAACTCGAACTTGCTCAACCATTTACATATTTTGAGAAAATAATATCGTCCGAGTGGTCGCCAGATTTCAAATAACCCCAAGGACAGAAGTCTGGAGCAGTTAATTGGGCAAAATAGGGTATTTACGACAAAATTATTAAAATTTGAATTTTTAACAAAACGTGAACTTTGTCGCAAATATTCTACATCGTCCGATTTGACTGCTCCAGACTTCTATCTTTGGGGTAATTTGAAGTCTAACGTTTTTGTGAACAGGTCACAGACTTATGCAGCTCTCAAAAGACAAAGTTGAAGAAGGAATGGGAAATCTATTTGAAATGGATGGAAACTACTTTAAAAATGCCCAAATAACTCTGGCTGCTGCCACTGGGTCGTTACTATTTTCTTGACTGAACAGGAACAAATCTACAACCGTTTTTTTTTCATTTATATACTTGTAATCAAAACCTATACTAGTCAAAGAACACATGATTTTGGCTGATGCAGTCAACCGACATTTTTGTGCTCAAACCAAATTTTATTGTTTTGCTATGTGAATTAGTTTACAAGTTATACTGATATAGATGATCCGATTATTTTTAATGACTCTTTACTGAAACATTTTCACAACGTTTTCTCCCTACACCAACCATACAATTATCTTCTCAAAGATAGGCTCGCACAATATTAAAATTTGATTTCCAACTTCCTGTATACGTTAATTCTTGGGTATATAATTGCCAAAGATATGTTTGCATTTTGTAAATAAATTTGAAATAGAAATTCAACAATAAATATACTAACCTTTTGACTGATAAATACGCAATTTATATATACATACATTAATTGAAATGTATTAGTAATATATACATACATATAGTATTTACATAATATATATATATACATGTGTGTTGCATATAATGAAAGAAATATTTATAAAAATATTATATTCCACCCAAAAGACTTAAAATTAAATAAATTTAAACAAATTTCTTATAAATACACGTCATATATTGGAAAGCAATAAACTTTTAAACTCAACATGCATGAATCAATTTTCATACAGAGTTAAACTGATAATACATTGGATACCACATCATTTATGGGGCTAGCGTTATTTGCAAAGAGTTTTTACTTTATTTATTACACTACCCTGCAAAATTTAAACGTTTTGAGATTCTATAAACCCAACTTTATCGGTGAACAAGATGGCGTTCTCCGTTTCCATCACGTCAGGTTTTTGAGGAATTCAGGATCTAAGAGAAAAAAAATGGCCAAATTGGCAAAATTTCCAAATTTTTCAAAAATAGGCTCATATTTTCTTAGCAAATCATCGCTTAGTGCTAACATTTACATTCAAAACAAGCTATTACTTATATTTTTGCGATTTTTTCTTTTGAATATATGAACGGTTTAGTTTAGTGGCATTAATTTTTTTGGAGTATATTTATTCTCTAAGTTACAGTGAAATAGAACTTGGTACTCCAAAAACCAAACCTATTGACCCTTTAAAAGGTTTGATGCTGAACAAGATGGCGACCACAGAATTGCTGTATCTCGTCCAATTTTATATATTAGTGTCGACATCAAATTCGAAATCAGCGACCCCAAGACCCCCCAATACAAAATTTCATACCGTTTTGATGAAATCTTAAAATTTCGGCCGCCATATTGGTTCCGTCATCTTGATCAAATTCGAAATCAGCGACCCCAAAAACCCCTAGATACCAAGTTTGAAAATATTTAAGCGGAATATAAGTGAAAACACGATTTTCACTTATATGGGAGGTAGGCTTGGCAGTCGACCGATTCCGCCCATTTTCAATACCAACTCCTTGTAGGGCCTAAAAAGGATAAATCCAAAATTTCGCTAGCTTTCTTCTAGCTCCTGCAATCGTGTTTACAAGAAAAGAGGACGGACAGACGATCAGACGGACAGACGGATATGGCTAAATCAACTCATTAGTTGACGCTGATCAAGAATATATATAGTTTTCCATACCGGACACACCCCATCTTGGTGTTACAAACATCAGACCAAAGTGAATATACCCATACCTCATAAGGTGTTAGTACTTTTTTCAAATGTTCATATATTTGAAAATTGACATCGCAAATTTACAACCTCATTTTAAAGGATAACCTTAACATAAACAGAAACTTTGAGCAAAAATCCAAAATCTCGTAATAGCTTAATTAATATTTCGAAATCTGACATTTTTTGACTCTTTGATCCTGAATTCTTAAAAAACCTGACGTGACGGACAAATTCTGAGAAAGTCGTCGTGTTCAGCGTTAAAAATCCTTTAAGAAAAATTAAGTTGGATTTATGGAGCAAAATCTTGTTGGTTTGTGTTATTTTTATTCAGTTACCGCAAATAAGTTTACTCAGTTGACTGCGAATGGCTTCTTTACAATTTTTTCCATAAGTCCTCACGGAGTAAGTAAAGTTTTGTTTGAGTGGTGTCTGTTTACAACGTTTCTCCGCTGTTCGTTTTTCAAATATAAATTTAAATATTTTTTTGTGAGCAGTAATCGATTTTAAACGTTTCAAAAATGATGGGAGGGCCAAGTATAGTGGTTATTTGTGAATGAATTCCATTTTTGGTGGTTTCACCAACATATTGCGATACAATAAAAAGGAGACAAAGGAATCGAAAACCATACCAGCGAAGTATCCAAAATATCCAACAAAAGCAAATACTTCTGCTAACAAGCTGCATGAACCAATAGTGGATTAGCAGACAAGTAAATTTTTACCAATAACAGTAAAAACACACTCGCCTCGGGACCAGGCATAAGTTGTAGGTATTGAAAAACTAAATATAATGGCATACTACGAATATCAAAAATACCTTTAAAATCTGGAGTTAGGACAAAAAAACTATTTTTTGGAGGCGCACTCATACCATAATTTTTAAATATGCCATTTTTATATCGATTTTTATCTCTAATGGTATATAGAAAGAGGAAAAACCCTTTAGAACCAATTATTACTTGTCCTTCTACGATTAAAAGTCACAAAAGATACAATCGCATTCTGATACATAAATTTAACCTTTGGTAAATTGTGTGACAAATTCTTAATAACCATGAAATTTGTTCAGCACGCACCATTTTTCCGCAAACGCCAAAAATGTCCTTTGTGTGGTTTTCATACTGTCAGCCATACAACTTTGTCAAACATAACTTTTTTGTATCTTTTAATTTGTCAATTTTTGACCTTTTAAAATTACGGAATTTTCCTCTCAGTAATTCATTTTGTTAAATGAGAAACTAGAACTTTTTGTTAGCACGCATAGTTTTGAAAATACATAAAAAACCACAAAGTTTTATCATTTAACAAATGTACTGTCGACCAGTGTTATATGGTTTTAATTTACCTGTTATGTTATTATTTGAGTTATTTAGCCAGACCAATTATTCGGCTATGATCACCATTTCAAAGAACGTTGTACAAAAGAGAATAGAAAATCACTATCGCTATATTACTTCATACCGACAAACCGTGATCACGATAGCTGTTTAAAATAACGGTGATTAAGAAAACACGTTCACTAAGAACGCAGTTCCTGAAAAATCACCGGATCGCTCATCTCTACTGTAATCCCACCACGTTATTCACCCAAAAAATGGCAAGAGCCCACTCTTGGGGGCAGCTGTAATCCCACCCGGTATGATTCATCAAAAAATGTCCAAGGACCAAAGCTGGGCTGTAACTAATTAGTTAGTCAATAGTTAATTAACGAAGTTAAATTTTTGGTTAACTTTCAAGGTTTCAGTTAATTTCGAAAACTTTTTCATTTAGTTAAGTTGAATTTCTTCTATTACTTAGTTAACTTTAAAAAAAACATTATTTTATTACTAATAAATGTAATAAAAAAAATTTTCAAATGTTGTTTTTTTCGAAAGGTTACATGCATCTACTGCGTAATATCTAACTGAATATTTCACAGAACATGTCGATTAGACTTGCAGGTATTTTAACCTTTTTTCTCCGATTTGAAACCGCCGGAAGGAATAACGTCCCAAAATAAATTCAGGGCCTATCGGACAACGTTTAGGGTTTGCGACCAAGGCTTAAACATACAGAAAAAAACCAATTGTAGAAATAACTCCGATCGTACTTATTTCTCCGTTAAAGCCACTTCATTAAAATAACAGTAAAATGAAGTTGAAATACGTCAACTATAGTCATCAACTTTGAAAAAAAATTCACAATCTCAAAAGGAAATTACATTACTTCAAAATAAAAATTGTAAAATTTTGAAATAAAAATGCACGACCTCAAATTGAACTCAACAACTTTAAAATAAGTTCGCTCCATTTTGAAATGAAATTTTCCAGTTCAAAGTGAGGTTGTTCGTTTTGTTTTGAGTATATTCTACAAGCTTGATTTGAGGTGGTATATTTTCGATGCCAATAAGAATGAACCAAAGAATATGAATCAAAGAATATGAATCATATAGAAGGTGCATGTCGAACAAATTCTGTTTTGGAAATATTTTGTTAGGAGGATTCAACGATAAATCCTATTCTCATACATGTTTGAGCTTTTTCTAGCTGCATGAGAGAGTTCGAGTTCGACACATATTTGATATGAAAATGTGCATGACGACTACCGAACTTATAATTTTGTATTTTGTTGCTTCAAACTCCACAATTTTGAGCACTGGCTTGACCATTCTTCATGGATTTTTCGAGAGTACCGAAACTATATTGTAGCGCAATTTCTGCAAAAAACAAAAACAAAAAAACATGCATGTTCGACTGTAAGGAACACTACATCATATCTATAAAAAAAACTATTTTATCAATCTATATAAAGTTCAGTTCAGATTTACACGGTAGGCGTGAACAAAAAAAAAAAGTCAAAGATAAATAAAATAAAATGAAATAAAATTAATTAAATAAAAAAAATTAAATTAAATTAAAAAAAGATAAAATTTAAAAAAAAGCAAAGAAAATAAAAATGAATTTCATAAAAAAAATTTAAATAAATTTAAAAAATTAAATAAAAAAATCAAAAAACAAAAAATAATACTAAAAAAAACAAAATGGTAATATCAATCACAT
Source organism: Heteromyza rotundicornis (assembly GCA_951394025.1). Classification (NCBI taxonomy): domain Eukaryota; kingdom Metazoa; phylum Arthropoda; class Insecta; order Diptera; family Heleomyzidae; genus Heteromyza; species Heteromyza rotundicornis. The sequence continues at coordinate 10,689,508 of OX596014.1, read as the reverse complement.
CTATTAAAATCGGTCATAGTTTGTTGGCCTAATTTTCCCTGTAGCCCACAAACAATTTTTTCTTATAAGAACCAAAATAAAAAAGTTTAACATTTCCAATTTGTGTTCAGCACATGAACCACTGAACCATTCCGGCGTCTTATTTTGACATTTTTTTATAATTAGACTCTTAATTCCAATTGTTTCTGGCTCTGATTTGAAAATGTCTTCAAAATTCTTCAAATGAACCTGACAAACTTTTAAAAATTGATCAGAAGGTGCATACAAATTTCCAAAATCGGAAGAAGAATTATAATTTTTGTGATAGATGAAAAGTTCACTAGGAGCTGTAAGAACTTCATCCGCCTTCCTTATATTTGTATTACAGCTTTCACATTCTTTGCGGCTGAGCACTTTGAAAGCAACATACCCAATAAAATACCTCAAGGACAACAGGTCAGGGCCTACGTTTTCAATGTGATCGAAAGAATCGGAATCTTGGAGGTCTGTATCGTCATTATCGCAATTATCATCTACTAATGAAATACTTGCATCAAGTGGAAGAAAATCTTGTGAAGTAGACTGTTCGGATATTTCGTTGTCCAAAATATGAATACCGTCATCATCTATTTCACAGTTGCTTGATGAGCTTAACTGAATAATCTTTACCGTCATGACCTTGGCCAAAATATTGTCAAGTTCGGCAACTGTAGGATTTGTATTGTTTCCACCCTTTTGACGGAGAATAGCAAAAGTATTCTCCAATCGATCCTGATTGAGGCGTTTTGTCATTAAGAAGTAAAAATTCGAATTCGGCTCCAAAATGTCACGAGCCAATTGCAGCACAGCTTCCAAAGTGAATTGCATGCCTTTTAAAAAATAAACGCATTTGGTTTTATCGGCGAACGACACTGTATCCAAATAGTTTTTGAAATATTCAATAAAGTGGAAAGCTTCATTGTCTAGTTGAATGGCACATCTATAAGGATTACCTGAGTGCAAAGAACCACTATTCATGCAATCAAATATTTTATCAACTTTTCCTATGAAAGTGGCAGTGGATAGGGCAACGTCCTTACTGTTTTTTTTAAACCCATCTGTGTCAACCAAAGTCTTTATTGCCGCCTGCACGGTATTGCTAAATACCTGGGTGGCATATTTAACCCGCATTTTTTTGAAGCAGTTTGGAAAAATATGCTGTCTCGTTAGTTTTGGACATATTTTTGTTGTGGCATTTTGTTCCTGTTCCCACAATTCTTTTATGGGTTCAAAACTAACTATCCCATCGGATGTTTGTAAATCGCATGTTAGTAAACCATTTCGCAGTGATTTTACAAGGTGTGGAAAGTCATACATGCAATAAATTTTTTCTCCATTAAATTCGAAAAAGGGCTTGTTTATATTTTTTTTTGATACGGCGCCAAGTATCTCAAAACATTTCCTGTTTGGAGCTCCTTGATCACATGTAATGACTCTTGTTCTAATGCCAATGCTGTTCAAAAGTTTAAGATTTTCTATTACGATATTTGCGAGAGAGACTCCGCAAAGACCATTTTCTGATATAAAATAATTTAAGATAATAGACCAATTTGAAAGGAGACCTTTTATCATAAAAACACAGACTTTTTTTCCCATAATTGAGGATCTGAAAAAACCATTATCTTCAAACCCGTCAATAAGATCTAATTTCGGATTATATCTTTGTTCTGGTTTTATTGTCATTTCGTCCATCACCATCACTACGTGCTCTTTGTCCAACTTACTCAGCTTTTTACAATTTTGGGTTATAAGTTCAAAAGCGGTATTGTAAAACCCTGGTTGAAGTGATTTTATTGGGGCCCAACGGCTAATTGTCGAAATGTGGGGTAAATTAAGATTCAATTTATTTCTCAGGAACAAATATGTGGATCGAGAAACGTAAAATAGATTTTGCGCCAAAGTTTTTACGTCGTTGGAATATTCTTTTGGACGGGAACTCAACAAAAGCTTACAAAATGTTTTTGTTTCATCCGACAAATGTTTTTGGGATTCTATTGATAGTTTAAGATCAGATAATTTCTTTGAAAATCGCTGAACAACTATTTTTTTGGCTTTTGATACTTTTTTTTTTTTATAAGCCTTATTTCTACGCAATAGTTGGTATTTGTTCTGTATTGCAGTATATTTTTTTTTGTAAAAATCTGTTAGCTTAACGTATTTTTCGCAGTTAGAGCAACACATCTCTATTTCATTTTCTGGCGGCCTTAGCGAATGGGAGGGTTCCTCAAAAGAATCCACTTCCATATCTAAAGGCTCATCCAGAAAATAACTTGGTATCGCACCCTTCTTCAAATTCTTTTTCCCGATATCTTGCTCGGAAAAGTGATAATCGCAAATATATAAATTTTTCTCATAGTCTTCCGGAGATATTCCGCATTTTTCACGCCAAATTTGGCCCATAATCAATTCCGCAGAAGGAAACTTAAATAATTTCAAGTTTTCATCCCTTCGCTTAGTTTTTTGACATCTTTTTACGCAGCATTTATTGCCCGCAAATTTTTGTTTGCTAACATTCATGTTTTCGCTTTAGAAGTCGGCGGCAAAGTGAAGTCAATTTCCAAACTACGCATTTCGCATATGTTGGTTCTTTCGTACGTTCGAACTCGTGCGTTCGCACTTGTTCGATTGCATTTGTTGTACCCCTTTCCGCGACCGCCAGCGTCAGAAACGAAAACGAGTAATTTTCAAAACGAATTGAGTGATGCGCCTTCTATATGATTCATATTCTTTGATATGAATCATATAGAAGGCGCATCACTCAATTCTTTTTGAAAATGACTCGTTTTCGTTTCTGACGCAGGCGGTCGCGGAAAGGGGTGCAACAAGTGCAATCGAACAAGTGCGAACGCACGAAAGAACCAACATATGCGAAATGCGTAGTTTGGAAATTGACTTCACTTTGCCTTTTCTTAATTTAATTTAATTTTTTTTATTTAATTAATTTTATTTCATTTTATTTATCTTTTACTTTTTTTTTTCTTCTCGCCTACCGTGTAAATCTGAACTGAACTTTATATAGATTGACAAAATAGTTTTTTTATTAGATATGATGTAGTGTTCCTTACAGTCGAACATGCATGTTTTTTTGTTTTTGTTTTTTGCAGAAATTGCGCTACAATATAGTTTCGGTACTTTCGAAAAATCCATGAAGAATGGTCAAGCAAGTGCTCAAAATTGTGGAGTTTGAAGCAACAAAATACAAAATTATAAGTTCGGTAGTCGTCATGCACATTTTCATATCAAATATGTGTTGAACTCGAACTCTCTCATGCAGCTAGAAAAAGCTCAAACATGTATGAGAATAGGATTTATCGTTGAATCCTCCTAACAAAATGTTTCCAAAACAGAATTTGTTCGACATGCACCTTCTATATGATTCATATTCTTTGAATGAACAATCTCAAATTGAGATTGATCCACCTCAAAATAAAAATATTAAATTTTCAAATAAAAATGCACCACCTCAAATTGAAGTTGAAACTTCAGAAAACAACTTCAAAATGAAATTGTCCTGTTCAAACTGAGGTTGTTCGTACTTGCTTTTAAAATGTTCAACTTTACCAGACTATCATGCCGGTTTCTGCTTGATTTGAGGTGGTTATTTTTGTTTTTAGGTGGTTTTTTTCTGGGTGAAGGAGCCAAACAGGCCATACAGGTTATCATTTGTATGTTTTAAATCTAGAAAAATACGTAAAAAAAACCATTTTGGACCACGTTTGACGGACGTCATAATTCACATTTTTTTGTTGCATATAAAGTATAGTTCCTACTACGGAAACGGTACAAAAAAATAAAAAAATAAAAAAATAAAAGTCGAAGGGTTGTTGAGAATGCCTTTGGACATTTGAAGGAAAGGGTCAGTATTTCTTTCAATACCTTTTTTTTGGTAATTATACGATCATTTCCATGTAAACTTTATTCCCGTTCCATTTCCTACATTATTTCCAACTTGTAAATGCAAAAAACTACGCCATTTCGGCTAAGTACTTCACGTCGGCGTAGATCTACTACTCTCTCGTTGATTTTTAAATTCCTACTCCTCTTCCATTTTTATTCCACTTTGTACAATTATAAAAAATGCTTTTCAAACAAAACATTTAAAAGGAACACAAGAAATAAAATGCAACACAAAAAAAACTTGCACATTATATGACACTCAAAAAGTAAAATAATAATGTGATACCACCCAAAAATTTTTTCACATTTTCATGAAACTTTATTTGCAAAATTCAAAAACTCTCAACAAATATTTAACCTCGAGGGGATAATTTTTTCAATGAGTCATCCGTCTGCTTCATCCTTCCCCTTGTTCTTTTATATCGTCTTCGAACTTTTCAAATTTTCGCAGAACTTGTTTTAGAAATGAAGGCCTTTTATTTGTAGCACCCTCTTCTAACGGCGAAATTTCATTGATGGATGAAGGTTCGGAATATGGTGAAGGTTTGGAGGATGTTGAGGACGGGTAACGTACAGCAGGCTGCGAATGTTCCGCGGAAAATTGAGGTGCTGCTAATGAAAGAACATTTCTTATGAATTCAATAAACAAAAGGATTTCTTTACTGGAATGCTTTCTTCAATAATTAACTCGATATTGTGCACCTTGTAATGTCCGAGAACTTCATGCAACTGGTCAAACAACGTCTGTCCGTCCGCACGATAGCGGTCGCAGTTTTGGAGATATCGACTTGAAACTTTGGGTACTTTGGGTTCGAGAATCAGCTAAATCGGACAAAACGTGGGTGTGGTCCCATACACCGAAAAAAAAGGTCAACATTTTTCAAGTCTTTTTTAGTGATGCATTCGATTGGAAATGTTTAGAAACGTATTTTAGACATGTTCCGAAACCACATATATAAGGGTCAAAATGGGGTCTTGAGACCAATTTTTTTTTGTCGATTTGATTGGAAATTTTTAGAAACGGATTTTGACTTGGTCCGGGTTTCAAAACTATTTATAGGTGGCCCAAAATGGCGCCTTGAGACCACAAAATTTTATGTTCGAGGTACTTCTTCCTACTGTGTGGGGATATTTCAGCTTCGGTATAGCCGAAGATAGTCCACTCTCTAGTTTTTCTGAGCTTTTAACCTCATACACCGAGAAAAAAGACAGCAGTGAAAATGACAGTCGGGCACTGTTATTCTGTTTGTAACAGAATATCTGTTGTTTTAAAGTATTTTTGTTTGATTTAACAGTTTTACTGTTGAATTAAACCTTTTTTAAACTTCTCGAACTGTTAAAAAAACTGTCAATCTATTTTTCTATTGAATAAATAAAAAATGTTGCAGCCAACGAGATTTGAACCCAGGAGTCCCTGGGTACTAACATGGCCTTTCAACTGACTAGTCCAAATGTCAACAGATTTGACATCCATCAAAATGATGTTATGAACCGCAGAGTGTGTAACAGTGAGTTTAACAGATAGGAGAACATAAAATCGTATATCAGTGGCTGTTAAAAGGTTACTGCTCTTTTAGTTCACACAGTGTTGCCAGGCTTATCGCAAGTTTGTCTCCTTTTTGTTCAACTACAACTAAACTGTCATTGGTTTTGATTGTTCATTGTTCGTATTTATTAAAGTTTTCTCAAATTTTTATGAATTCCTTGCCCATTTCTTCTTTTGATAGGATATTCCCCGAATAACAATGAAAGTCCATTCATATGGCAACTCTGGTAGAGAACCGATCTTGTGTGTAGCACATTTAAGTTATTCATTTATTGCCATGTGCGCATGAATGGCATCATTGGCGCGATGGATAAGATGTCGGACTATCAACCAGAAGGTCGCAGGTTCAAGCCTTCTCTAGAGCGACTACAAAAGGACAATTGTAACTTACTTTAAAAACATTTATAAATAAAGTTAAGAAAATTTAGAGTTGATACAAAAAAAAACAGAAAACATTTTTTTTTATTAAAGAAAAGTTATTTTAAAAAAATTAGCGACGGTTGTACCGGGATTTGAGCCCAGGCCTCCCGGGTGGCAGTCGGACATCTTCCCACTAGGCTACGGTTATCAACAGCGCAGCAACTGTCAATTTACCAGTTTAGACTATCGGATGGTTTTTAACCGTTTGAGTAAAATTGTAGCACAGTGGTTGACACGATTTTATGTAAAAAATCCCATTTCCACAGCTTACTGCGTTTGAGTTTGCAGACGGAATGCGGATAAGGTTTTATTCTTTAAAGTTTCGTATCCAACAAAGTACAAATTGATCAGAAGGCGAAAAAATGAATTTGACTCGTGAACATTGTCGTCCCATGATTTTTTTATGATTCTAAGTGTAGATTAAGTGCACAAGAGTGTGTTAGTCGACTGGTTTATGCTTTTGGTAGACCGTTAAAAACCATCCGACAGTCAAAAAATTGTTAAATTGGCAGTGAAAACGGTTAAAATAAAAGCGAAAACTGATCATTGTAACAGTTTTCGCTGTCAATTAAACAGTTTTCCGACTGTCGGATGGTTTTCAACAGTTTTTCTCTCGGTGTAGTGAAGCACCATCAAAAACTACTTTATACCACTGGTATGGTGAGTTCAACCATGGACGTGTATCTCTCGGTGATGAGTCTCGCGAAGGTCGTCCAAAAACTGCGGTCATGTGACATATCGGGAGATTCAGTCATCTTTGGGCATTAGTATAACCAGCATCAAAACTATTTTGCAAGAACATTTGGACGTTCGGAAGCTGTGTTCCCGTTGGATTCCACATAAAATGACCGAAGCGCAAAAACAGGCGCGCGTAGTTTGGTGCCGACATGGTTCGCAAAAAACAGTTTAAAACATCGTCACAGGTGACGAATCATGGATTTATGCATATGATCCCGAAAGCAATCGCCAGTCGACGGTATGGGTCTATCGAGATGAGCTGCCTCCCACAAAAGTTGTTCAATCACGCAGCGTGACTAAGCAAATGGAGGCCTGTTTCTTCACTAAATGTCGCTACTGTGGCTTTAGAGGATCGTAGAACTGTGAAGTCTGAATCTTACACTACCATTTGTTTGCCGGAAGTTTTTGGTGAATTGCGGAAAACCAACCCAAAACGTCGTATAATCTTGCACCATGACAATCTCACACGTTCAGTGAAACAAGTGCTTTTTTAAAGGAGAAAAATGTGGAATTGTTGAGCCATCCGCCGTACAGTCCTGACTTGGCAGCCGACTACAAAGAATAGATTGCGAGGAGAGCGTTTTACTTTACCTGAAGCCGCTGCAGAAGCATTCCAAAACCACCTTTCTGAGGTGCCTGTTTCGGAGTGGAATGTGTGCTACACGCATCGATTGTAAAGGAGAATACTTTGAAAAAATATAAAACCATTTTAATAAAGTTTTGTGGTTGTTTTATTGTCCATTCCGGAAACTTATCGAGCAACCCTCGTATACGTAAATTAGGGTTAGCAGAAAAATAAGAATTTTCGTGCCACAGTAGTGTGTGGGGGGTTTAAATATTTAGAATCATCACAAATTTTATGTATTAATTATGGGTTTTAGCTTATATAAAAAATTTGAATTTTTGGAAAAGGGAGTACAACAACTAAACAAAAACTCAGTATCGCTGCTCAGTGAGATGGCATGTGATGCAAAGGAGAAGCAATTCTCTTGTGCGTCATACTGATACTTACTTAATCGTCGCTTGGATTAAATAATATGCATAAAGAGTGCTGACGAGGATCCGTGGCTGGATACGAAACAGCTGTACACTCTGCCGGACTTTGTTTTTGCTTAGTTGTTGTACTCTCTTTTCCAAAATTAAAATTTTTTAGAAAATGAGCTTAAACCCATAATTAATACATAAATTATGAAAAGCTGAATAAAAATCTGAATTTTGTACTAAAAAAATCATCACAAATTTTAGAATAAAGATTTTCACGGGCGACAGTGTCGATCACATAGTAGCTTCTTGTATAGGGGATAGAGCCCGACCGATTAATCGGCTTCGGCATCGGCTTCGGCCATTATCGGCCAAAAATGCACATTCGGCTTCGGCTTCGGTTTTTCCAAAAAATGACCGAAGTTTTAGCCGAAGCTTTTCAATTTTTTTTCTTGTTTTTGCGACACTGAAAACCAAAATTAATTTTTTACGATACGATTTTCTAAAAATTGTGTAATTGATGGAATTTCTAATGGGACATAAGAGGCTCACAAAACAAAAAATATGATTAAAATTTAACTTAGTAATCATCGAATATTGAGTGAATCTCGCCTCAAATTGCGTGGCACGGGGTTACAGCTGCCACAAAGTACATCCTTGGACATTTTCTGGGTGGATTACTGAATTTTAAATACAGATTTAGAAGCTTACTACTTGCCCTGATGTCTATGTTAAAAGGAGTCCTGGTAAACTGTATGAAATTTCAAATATATTGGTAGGAGGCTCACGGAAGGATTCTACCTTTTACAAATTTTTTTTTTTTTTTTTTTAATAGTAATTTTATTCAATTGAATCACCTAATAATAACTTAGGTCTAACAATGATTTTTCAAAAATTCAGAAATTCAGCTTATTTTTGTAATATTCAGATTAAAACTATTTGCCCTATATCCATTGATTTAGGCAATGTAGAGTTATCGTAACTAATATATGGGGAATATATTAGTTTCGTTTGAGACGTGAGGGATTCAGAGGTCTCAGTAAATTTCTAGCTAGAATGTTTGGGTGAAACATGAGCTTCTGCTTGTACTTCGAGGTAAATTTCGGAATTTCGTCTTTTACTGGAGGTATATTCAGGTCTCTGTGGATGTTAGTATTTTTTATATACCAAGGGGCTCTGGCAATTTGTCTCAGGATTTTAGATTGGACTCTCTGTAGTTTTTCCACGTTGGAGGGAGAGGCAGTGCCCCAGAGTTCAATTCCATATGTCCATATGGGTTTTATTATACTTTTGTATATTTGGACTTTGTATGTGAGATTTAGCTTTGATGCCCTTGAGATTAGCCAATTTAGTTCCAATTGCTTTAATTTGATCTGAGTGATTTTGGATTCAATATGTTTATGCCATGTGAGTCGGCGATCGAGATGCATTCCAAGATACTTGGTTTCGGAACTTTCAGGGACGACTTGACCGTTTATCTTCAGAGCAGGACACGTGCCCCTTCTTAGAGTGAAGGTTAAGTGACAGCTTTTGGATTCATTGACCTTGATTTTCCATCGATGTAGCCAATTACTTAGAGTGTCCAAGTGTTTTTGCACGTATAGAGATGCCATGTCTGGGTTTGAGTGAGAGCACATGATAGCAGTGTCATCAGCAAAAGTCGATATGAGAGTTCTATCACTTTTGGGCATATCTGCAGTATAGAGAATATATAGCAGGGGCGCGAGGACACTGCCTTGTGGTACTCCGGCCAGTATTTCGTATTTTCGGGAGACAAAGCTTTTGTATTTTACTACAAATTTTCTATTCGTGAGGTAGTTTTTGAGTAGACAGTGCATATTAGCGGGAAGAATATGCTGTAGTTTGTAAATAAGTCCTTCGTGCCAGACTTTATCGAAGGCCTGGGTGATATCGAGGAAAACAGCGGAGCAATACTGTTTATTTTCGAAAGTGCCTTTTATTGAGTCAACAATGCGGTGCACTTGCTCAATAGTGCCATGCTTTTCGCGGAAGCCAAACTGGTGATCGGGAATCACTTGTTTTTCTAGAATTTTCGGTAGAATCAATTTTATTAAAAGTTTTTCGAAGAGTTTCGATATTACAGAGAGCAAACTTATAGGCCGGTATGACGTCACATTACTGGGATCCTTTCCAGGTTTGGGAATCATTGTAACTTGAGATAGTTTCCAATCATCTGGGTAGTGACATGTTCTGAGAATCGCGTTAAATATGTGCAATAAGTGGGTTATTGCAACTGTTGGCAGTTCTTTTATCATAGTTGGCGTTATCAAGTCCGGTCCTGGTGCTTTTTTCGGGTCCAAGCTTTTGTTTATTGCCTCCAAAAGTTCGTTTTTTTTAATCGCGATTGTACAAGAGGTATTATGTGGGATTAATGTTGGTATTGGGATATCACCAGCTGTCGTGTTCGGGGTGAACACGGTTTTTAGATGGTTGGCAAAAGCTGCACCCTTTTCTGCATCGCTTCTGGCCCAGTTTCCATTTGGCAGCCTTAGAGGGGGTTCTGTCAGTATTGGTTTTTTCATATTTTTTGCAGCTCGCCAGAGCGAGTAGTTTGTTGATTTTGTGGGTGCGAGATGTTCAACAAATAGCTGTAATTCTCTTTCGGATTTCCTCTCAAGCTGCTTTTTTAGAATTCGAGAGGCATCATTAAGCTGTTTTTTCAGATTTGGGGATCTGTTGTTTTGCCAATCGCGACGTATTTTCCTTTTATTTTTTATTAACTGCTCTATGTCCTTTGGAGTACACTTTGCATAGCTGCGAGTTGAGCTTTTTGGGATTTGGGCGGGAGTGGCCGCTGCAGCTGCTTGGGAAAGCAAGAGTGTGAAATTACTAACAGCTGTGTGTATTTCAACTTTCGTTTTTAGTGACACTTTAGGGATAATGTGGGAGCTTATAAACTTTCGATATTTGAGCCAGTTTGTGAGTTTGCTGGTCAGTTTATCTGGTGGATTGGCCTCAGAACTTGGCGCATACTTTATTGTGATAATAGTAGGCGTATGATCTGATGAGAGATCTAGAGAGGATTCAATAAACAATTGGCTCCTTTTTACAGTTTTGAAGACTGCAAAGTCAATGACATCGGGGGTTTTGCGACTGTCAGTTGGCCAGTAAGTTGGCGTGCCAGAAGAGATCACGTCAAGACCGAGTCTGTTGACAGTGTTCAACAGGAGCCTGCCCTTTGGCGATATAAGGCGAGAACCCCAATATGTATGTTTGGCGTTGAAATCGCCGGCAACGAGATACTTTTGTCCAAGAGAATGGAAAAAAGTCTGGAATTGTTGCTCAGATATTTTGTGTCTGGGCGGGCAGTATATAGCTGTTAATGTTAGGCCTTTTAAGTATTCATCGAGAGAAATACTTGTCGCTTGGATATATTCTGTGCAATAATTCTGGAGAGCGTAATGTTTTATACGACTTTTAATGAGAATGGCGGTTCCACCTCTAGCGTTTCCGCTTGGATGCTTTGTGTCATAGAGTCTGTATCCTGGTAAATTGAAAAAGTGTTTTTCAGTGAAGTGTGTTTCAGAAATTAGCATAACGTCTATGCTGGACTCTTTCAAGAACTCGAGAAGTTCTAGTTTGTGATGACACAGGCCGTTTGCATTCCAGAATGATATTTTTAAACCATTCATGGCTTAGACATGAGATGTTGTAGTAAAAGACTTTGATTCTTTATCATTTCTTGCATCATATTTTGCATACCAGACATAAATTGAGACATATTTTGCATGAATATTTGTAGAGTTTGTTCAAGGCTACTACTAGGAGGAGCAGGTTGCGGGTGCACAGTGGCAGAGTGACCGCTTTTTAAGGCACTGGCGTAGGAAACGCCTTGTTTTGTAAGTGGGTTTGCGAAGGATTGTGCAGCGGATAGCGGAGGAAATTTTTGGGTTTTCCATGTTTCATGTTTTTGCGTAACATTTTCCGTCTTTTTTATGAAGCTTTGATAGACTGCACAGCCTCTATAGTTAGCAGTGTGATTGCCACCGCAATTACTACATTTTTTAATAGTGGAATCCTCTTTTGTTTTTGTGCACGAACCTGTTTCGTGCAGGTCTCCACAAATTACGCACACGCTGGGAAGAGTGCAGTAAGACTTTGTGTGGCCGTATTCTTGGCAGTTATGACACTGAATCGGTCCACTGCGCTTGTGAGGCACTTCAATTGTGATTTTGCGATGTAGCAGATATCTGAGCGAGTATATCGGGTGGGGTTCACCTTTTTTGAGCAATTTTGAGTCGAACTCTAGTTCCACACGAAAAAGGGGTTGTGGGATTTTTTTTTGATTCTGGATATTGAATACGGACTTTATTTGGAAGCCTTCATCGCTTAGTGCAGTTTTGATTTCGTCGCATTCTACGAAAGGCTCGATACCTTTCAGTACGACTGAGAGGCCTTTGGAACTTTTGAGCTGGTAGGTGTAGTAGCTCTTTTTGAGTTTATCAAAGAGATTGACAATTTTTCTATAATTGGATTCGCTGTAAATTTGGATTTTTGTTTCGTGTACTTGTCCCCTGAGAATAGAAATCACGTGGAAATTATTAGGACCAATATTTTGAGTTATATCTTTGATGAGCGAATTAGAGTTTCGCTCACGCAGGTAGATAGGTGGGGGTTTTTGCGATTTCGGCTTGGGATCCGAATCATTTTCTTCAGCAAGAATCGCATATCGATTTTGCCCAAGCTCGAGAGATGGTTTAACGGGATTCGTCTTTTGAATTTTTGCGGAATGCCTATTCCCATTTGTGGGGGACGATAGTACTCGCTTTGCGAAGTAAATGTTGATTCCTGTCTGCACTGTCGGCATTTTGCTCTTTTGACCTGTAATAATGGAGCGAGTAGCGACCTTTGTTATGCGATTAGCGATTTCTGAAAATCCGCTATTCGTCTCACTTGAGTCAGGAATGGGGGTAAGGCCTACGGGGATTTCAATATATTTGCTAGGGGTATCGACCAAAGAAATTGACGATACAGAGTTACCTGTGTTTGCGTGTGCAGTATCGCTATGGGAACTCCACTGTATATCTGGCGAGGGAATTTGAATAGGTGGTTGTTGTTGTTGCGGAAGCTGTTGCTGCGCACCGTCTTGCTGTGGAAGCTTTTGCTGCAGGGGTTGCAAAAGTTGTTGTTGTAGTTGCAGCTGCTGATGAGCTGTACCATTTCGTCCACTGTCTACTGATGACGGAGGGGTACGTTGCATGACGAGCGGTCACACTGGTACTAATTTCGCGTTTTTAAGGTTCTGGTCACCCTAATTAGAAAATCGACGCATAGATGGCGCGATGCGGTTTGTGTACTCCTGATCGCTGCAAACAGATGTTTTTTGGGATATTTTTTTCCGAGGGAAATTTTAACGTCAACGCTGTGTTGACTTTGCTGTCAGTGGATCAGCTGATTATATTTTGTTTATAAAGAATGTGTAATGTTTTAGCAGATATGTTGCGCGGGATAAAGTTTTTGTTGATGAAGCGAATTCGAATTGTGATTTTATTTGGCAAAAATTTTCGTTTTGTTTTTAAATTTCACAAAAGTGTCCAAGCAAGTGATCGCGAGCACTATGCAAACGCGTCACTGTACTATCGCACGGAGCCTCGGGGCTGTTTCAATATTTTTAAAGTAGAACTTCCGATATAAAAAATTGATTTTCTGAGAGCAGATTTTTTATTCGCACAACCGATTGAACTGACGTTTATCCATTTTACAAATGTAGCCCAAATTGCTGCTCCAACATATATGAAAAGTAGTTCTGGTGCTCAAATCCGCGACCGATTTTGGTAAAATTTTACATTTAAAGTTCAAAGCTTCACAGGTGGTATTTACCATCAACTAGAACATCCTTTGCCAATCCCCTGACGGATTTGGGGAGTCCTTAAAAAACAGCTACTTAGATGGATTTATTCTTTGAAGAATTCTCTACCATTTCTACTAAATTTCCATTATTTTATGCTTTACTCCAAATTTTTAAAAATGATTTTAAAAAAATCTAATTTTTCTTACACGGGATATATGGGATAATCCGAGGCTCCTGTTAGTTTTGATCTAGGAGGCCCAAATTTGTTTGTGAATTCTTTTGGTTACCTTTATTATTTGTTTAAATAAAATTTTAGTTCCTTAAGAAACTAAATGTGTATTTATACACTCGAATTTGAATGAAAATACACAAAGAAAAAAAGTTTTAAATGGTTTTTTATTTAAGTATCGGCTTCGGCTTCGGTATAGGCCTTCGGCGTCGGCCGAAGTAATAGGCTGCCAATTGACCTTCGGCATCGGCTTCGGCCTGAAAATGCTTATCGGTCGGGCTCTAACAGGGGATGACACATTGGCGTCAATTGACCCCGAGTGCTGTCAAAGTGTTGTTGTTTCCAAGGCAAAATTAAAAATGAACACTTTTTGAGAGAGCGAGTGAATATTTTCTCAGGGGTTTTTTTGACGCCAGCTTCGAGCTGGGGTCATGAATCAAAAGAATGTTGCAATTTAGCAAAATGTAGCTGTCAAATCTTTAGTAGCAAAAACAAGGTTGCAAAAGAATTAAAAATGCATACGAAATGCTAATATTTTCCGTTTTTGTTCGTTGCAAGCAACACTTGTCAGGAATTTGTTCATCGTTACTTTATATTATCATTAAATTTGTTGAAACAATACGAAATGTAAGTAAATAACACAATTAAACATGAATATTTGAATAAAATTCTACAATCGTAGGTTTATAAAAATATTCTGCGTGAACTGAAATGTGCACATAAAATATGAGTGATTGCAACTCTTTTGTGATATAAAGAAAAAAGGCAGCAGATTGACTCGGCGTCAAATATATTTGCGTGTGGCACGTCGAGGCGTCAAAATAGTAAAAGAGCATAAAAGAGAGTAAAAATACAAATGAATAGGGGTCAAATGACGCCTGTCTGGCATGCCCTTATTGAATCTGAGCGGAATCGCTCAGCTATACAGTGCTTCTATACAACAAATAAATTCCGTGCGAGTAGAAACGGTCGATTTTCATTGAACTACAATAAAATATACACACGTCCATAGTTCGAGAAATTGTTTCGGCTTGTGTGGTTATATATAGTTTAAACAAAGAATATTGTACTAGTGAGAAAAGGTTACTGATGATCTGCCGTAGTGGGCAGTGAAATACATATAACTTTCTTTCTACCTCTTGGCATACAATTTGTTGTTTAAGTTGCACTGAGCTTGAACCCGACTATACACAATATTCATTTACTTAGAGCTCGTTAAATATAAATCCATCATCACAATATATAAAATTCCATTGTTTGTCTGTCTGTCCGGATGTCTGTCCTCACCTTCCAGAGGACACCAGTTGACCTAGAGAGCTGAAGTTTCGGCTCCGCGAATTTTCTCCTAATGAATTAACTCCTAAAAATAAAAATGAATAACCTCCTAAAATTTCCCATACAAAGTTAGGAGTTATTACAACATGAAATAACTCCTATATGTTAGGATTTATTTAATCTCGGCTAGGACTTATTTCACTTTTTTATTTTAGGAGTTAATTCATTATGAAATAATTCCTTAAATATAGAAATGAATTAACTCCTAATTAGGAATTACTTCATTAGGAGTTAATTCATAAATGCTAGGAGTTAATTCATTTCTTCTAATCTTGCGATTTCGATGCGATTTGATATTTTGTGTGTAAAGAAACAGTTTTTAAAACTGTATTTTATCAATTTGTTGCAATTTGCTCTTTTTAAGCGTTGCTTAGGAATTCAAATTTTGTTTAGTTGCTAATCGGTGTTGATCGCGCGTAGACCAATTTTGTGAATTTAAAAAAATAAAATGGAATTCCAATTAGTGCAAGGCAGACGCAAGGTCAGCTAATTGTTATACGTTTTATGTAAAAAACAATTGTACATAAAAAAAAAAAAACAATCGCGAAGTTTATTTTTTTTATTAAAATTAAAATTTGTTTTTTAGCATTTAATGTAAAATCAATTGTTTTGAATAAATTAAAATACAATTAATTGTATTGAATTAATGAAATTTTTAGATTTGAATTTTAATAAGAAAATCGCGCGATTTTATTATGATATTTCAAAATTCAAGTTGGCGGAACCAATATGGCGGCCGAAATTTTAAGATTTCATCAAAACAGTATGAAATTTAAAAATTCAAGATGGCGGATCCAATGTGGCCTAGTAGGTGTAGGGTATATATAAGTCGGCTTGCCCGACTGAAACTTACTCACTTGTTATACCCTGCACACTAGTGTCCAAGGGTATATTGTTTTTGTCACACCGTTTGTAACGCCCATAAGAAGGTGTGTCCGGTATGAAAAAGTATATATATTCTTGATCAGCATCACCTCCTAAGTCCATTAGTCCGTCTGTCTGTCATTTCGCACGATAACTGTAGTAGCTTTTGAGCTATCAACCCCAAATTTTGGGATTCCTCTTGTTTTGGCGAATGATTGGACGGTATTGAAAATGGGCAACATCGGATAAGAGACACGCCTACCTCCCATACAAAATGGCCGCAAATTTTATATTATTTTCGTTTATCTTGAGAAATACTTAACCGATCGCCCCCAAATTTTGGCATTCCTCTTATTTTGGCGAATGATTAGACGGTATTGAAAATGGACAACATCGGATAAGAGCAAGGAACGAAATGGAATTGGACCGGAACAAAATGGAATTGGAACAAAATTTTTAAATGGATCAGGAAACTAAAATTATCGATAAATATTGGAAAATTATCGATAAATATTGAAAAATTATCGATAAATATTGGAAAATTATCGATAAAATATCGAAAAATTATCGATAAATTATCGAAAAATTATAGATAAATTATCGAAAAGTTATCGATAAAAAATCGAAAAATTATCGATAAAAAATCAAAAAATTAACGATAAATTATCGAAAAAATGTCGATAAATTATCGATAAAAAATCGAAAAAAATTCGATAAAATTACTAACATATGGTCTCAGAATGTATCGTACTCGCATGTGCAGGGTATTATAGCTTCGGTCAGACCGAAGATAATTCTCTTACTAGTTTTTTTTTTTTGATTTGTTATTCTTTGCTGCAATTGCTTTGATGAAAAAAAGTTTTCTGATTTCATTTCTACAACAATGAACGGATTCCTTTTCCTTGCATTCGAAAACACGGGCAACCAATCTTGTGGAACAAAAATGTTGTTGTGGACTTTTTTCGATTTTCTACTAACCCAAAATGAGGCTGACATCACATGGTAGATAGGAATGTGCAGAAATTAAAAACTTATGGACAATTGTATTCACTGCAAAATTTGGCGACATTACAATATAATTGCAAAAGCTGTACGTCTTTATATTGCGATTTTGTCTACCGCACGAATCGCTATACATGATGAGTGAAGTTGTCTGCACATAGTTTTCGATGAAGTGCATAAGACATGAAGCAATTTCTTGTGGACCCCTTGAAACTAAGCTTTCATTCCAGACGTACATACAAGCCTGATTCGATGATAAATTATGGATTCCAAGGCAATAAGTCCATACCTGTTGACAAAATTGGAGTAGGGAGCGTTTTCATTGAATCGAAAGCTATTACTATTACATCTTCACAGGCATCTTTGCCTTTTTCATCATCGATTTTCATTTGACTTCTTGCTGATTCTGCTTTTTTGTGATGTAACTCTTTTTCGTAATTTATTGTTTGACTCTGACTCTCTTCAATTGATGCATTTGAGATTTTTATTTTAAATTCATCACATGTCTTGCAACTATCAACCACCGGTGGATGGAAATGCAAATTAAAACTTTCCCTGAAAGTTTGTTGGAATATGGACTGTTTCAAAGGAACAAAATTCGCAATTGTCTTCGATAATTCAGTTTTGTATAAATTGTACATTATTGCAATATTTAAATCTGGTGAAAGATATTTGCTTTATTGGAAAATTTTTAATGAAGTTTTCAACTTCTTCAACCTATTGAAAAGGCTGTTTTATTACTGGGAGGTTTTTTCCCCCTTCGATCTTTAGGGGGAGGACTACCACTCATTTTGCCTCTAAGTGCTCTGGTAATTCTACCATTTGATATTCCGAAAGTCTTTACAAAAAATTGTTTACACACTTGCACTTCGAAGCCATTTTCGTTTCTTAAGTAGTACATTCGACTATTACATCTTATTAAATTTTTGTTTTTGGTGTAGCCTCGTTTTTTTAGTTGAACAAATGTATGATGTTTGCAAATTAAAACTGACCAATTCAAAAAATTTTTGAAACATTTTTTTACAATGTTCCAAAGAAAAAAGTGTTCGGCATTTTTTTTTACATTTACATTCGAAATCAATAAAAGTTTTGGCTGGAACGACTTTCCCTTATTTTTATACCCCCACACTCACTGTGGCAGGGTATACTAACTTTGTCACAACGTTTGTAACGCCCATAAGGAGGCGTGTCCGGTATGGAAAAGTATATATATTCTTGATCAGTATCACCTCCTGAGTCGATTTAGCGATGTCCGTCTGTCTGTCCGTCCGTCTGTCCGTCTGTCCGTCTGTCCGTCTGTCCGTCCGCACGATAGCGGTCGCAGTTTTGGAGATATCGACTTGAAACTTTGGGTACATGTTTTTCTCGTAAATACTGAGATCAAGTTCGAGAATCAGCCAAATCGGACAAAAAGTGGGCGTGTCTCCCATACACCCAAAAAAAAGGTAAAAATTTTTTAATGTTGTATTCGATTGGAAATGTTTAGAAACGTATTTTTGACATGGTCCGAGGTTCCGCAGCCACATATATAAAGGTCTAAATGGGGTCTTGAGACCAATTTTATTTTTTTTTTGTGGATTTAATTGGAAATTTTTAGAAATGGATTTTGGACATGGTCCGGGCTCCAAAACCACCTATAATTGGCTCAAAATAGGGTCTTGAGACCACAATTTTTTATGTTCAAGGTACTTCTTCCTACTGTGTGGGGGTATTTCAGCTTCGGTATAGCCGAAGATAGTCCACTCTCTAGTTTATATAGGAATTACCAGAATTTCTTGCTTCTTTTCCATCTTGTTGGATTTCGTATTCTTTTACGAGTAGTTTCGGTAGCCATCGTATATGCATCAGAATCTGAATCCAAATATGATGAAACTTGAAAATTGTCGGATGACCCTGACGCTGGAAATGGTTCACTTAAATCGCCTGCAAAAATAAAAGATTTTGTAGATTTTATATAAAATATGATTATCTATATACTAGTAAATTTGCCCGTGCCATGCACGGGAAAAAAACACACTAATTTTAAAAAATTAAATGTTTACTAAATATATTTTAGATGCAAAAATATTTTCTATGTTTTCAAAATTTAAATGTAATTTTTTTTTATAGAAATTTGTGAAATATGTAATTTTTTATTAAATTTTGTAAAGAATAGAAATAAATTTTGTTTGATGATGTAATTGTGTAAAGTTGAACTGTTCCATTAAAAAAGAATTAAAAAAAAGATTAAAAAAAAAAAAAAAAAAAAGAATATCAAGCAATGGATTCAAAAAAAAAATACGACCGGTGACGGGCTTGAACCCAAGACTGCCGCAGACAAAGCGGAAGCTCTACCCAACTGACCACAGCCAGCTATAAAATAAATTGAGCTAATGGCGATGTAGTTCATCAAGCTGTATGGTGAATGTGTATATACACACAAAAATATAGCTTTGATTTACCATTGCCACCTTTAAGGAAATAATATTACCAAAAGGCTAGCGTTGCCACCTAACAATGTTTTCACCTGTTACGGCTAAACATTATTTCCGATTGTCGATCATTTTTATTGCAAAGTGTTTTATTCATTGGATTTTTTCAATTTTTATTTTCGTATTATGTATTTTGACGTACTAAAACCGAATCTGAATCTTTTATTGTAGCAAAAATCAGCTTTCCAAGAAATAAATTTTTTTAAGTTTTGATTTCCCCTTTTACAATTTCTTTAGTGACTTCTAAGAAAGGTGTTCATTTTGTAGTATTTTTTTTCGGGAATTTTAATTTATAAATGATTCACATTTTTATTTGTTTTTATGAAATTTCTCACCTTAAGCAAATATATTTTCGCATTTGCAAGAAACATTTTTGAGTAAGTTTCGCTGCGGTTGCGGTACTTCGCGTTGATGTGTGCGGACCTTAATGTTGTACTGGGAATATATGCAGTGTATAGGAAAGTGTATTATGAAAGTGTAATATGAAAATCTAATACACCACCGTAATAGGTGAAAA
Organism: Heteromyza rotundicornis; assembly: GCA_951394025.1. Classification (NCBI taxonomy): domain Eukaryota; kingdom Metazoa; phylum Arthropoda; class Insecta; order Diptera; family Heleomyzidae; genus Heteromyza; species Heteromyza rotundicornis. Next base: position 10,669,678 of record OX596014.1, on the reverse strand, counting down.
TAGTGATAGGTGGCAAGAATAGTCTTGTGGCAGTGTTATTTTCTTAAAGGTGGCAGCTTTAGGTCGAAGCTATTTTTTTATATGTGAAATGATTTTTTTGTGTGTGTATATACATGAAAGCGTTTTGCATGCGGCTTGATGAAGTTAATCGATATTAGGTAAAGGCATTGTATGAGCATTAGTGGCTCTGGTGAGAAGGCGCTTAGTTCGCTACTTCATCTTACTTACAATCGCAGCGTTGTGGGTTCGATACCTCACCAGGGCGGCTAACATTTATAAGAAAAAATATATGTGTGGATATATTTGTAAGTGGCTCTGGTTGGTTCCTTCTCACGACCGCAGCGTCGTGTGGACAAACCACCAGAATAGCTAACATTAAAAAAAAAAAAGGTTAACAACTTAAAAAAATTTTTTAAGTGGAGTTGTAAATTTTGAATCGGTTAGCGTTAGGGACAGACAGACAGACAGAAAGACAGACAGACAGACAGACCTGGACAAATATATATATTAATATAAGAGACGTGTATGTTTGTCACCAGTAGACGCGAAAACTACAGCACCGATTCTCACCAAAATTAAATATGTGTTCTAGGGGTCGTGAGTCGTGACATAGGATAGGTTTTGACACGCCCACTTTTACCGCCCACAAGTTAGAAAATACGTATTTCTCTCACATTTGTGAATCTTTTAAAGCAAATACCATATGATTAACAATCAACTTGGTTGCCACCTAGGACTTAATTTTTCCCCACCCAACCTTTCGGTTTCTTTCAAAGTATGAAATCGATTTGCTAAAGTATTTCAAGTCGATGTACCGATTACAAATTTCAACAACTTCGTGTATTTTCAACATTAAATGCAGCAGAGAGTAATAATTAAGGTTATTTCCATTTGATTGCATGTAACTTTTCAACAATGGAAAAAGCCTAAGACAATGCAATTCGCAATTCCATAATTTGCCCCAATCTCCCAGTGCACATTTTACGCTCACTTTCACAGTACTTCATTTCCACTTAAATGCATTTGCCATTTACATTCCAAATAACTACGGAAAAATGTCTATTGTGAATGGAATTTAAATTATACACAACTTAAAGCTCTCCACAAACTGCCGCGAAATTTCCCCAAAAATTGCTCAAAAATTGCAAGGCCTTATTCGGCTAGGACAAATTTTTTGTGCTGAAAAATTTCACAAAAACAAATGCATATCATTTTAGAGCGCACTATCGTATTTTCAAGAAAAAGTACCACGACACCAACGAAATTTTGCATTCATGTGTGGCGACCTTAAATGCTCACTGCGAAAGTCGCCCACTTTCACAGTAACCCTACACACAGTACTTCATTACAACTTAAAATACCCAAAATTCCGCCGCCGCGGTACTTTCTCGAAAATTCTTCCAGCAAAGATATTGGAATAAAAAAATTTGTTTGCGGTGAAAAATTTCAAATTACAACTAAAAATGTGTATCATTTATAAATTTTCTTTAAAAAAACGCAGTATCGCATATTCAAGCAACATTTTTGTTCAAGTTCCGTACCGGCTGCGGAATTTCGCGTTGGCTTATGGGGACCTAAATGCAGGCAAACCGCCATTAATATTACGAGAAGACGTCCATTGCGAATGAAAATTAAACTTGACTTACACTGCAATTGGCCTTTTCGGCAAATAAGCACTGCAAAATTGTCCCAACAAGTTATAGAAATAACTTTCTTCCCACAAGAAAAATGTACAAAAACACAACAGAACGTCTCTCAATGTGGCAACACTCCTCACAGACGGGGCGCTCAACCAGTGCAGCCAACTTTAGGCAAATTTCCCTTCCTAAGGGAATTTTTGGTTTAATTTTGTCTAAAAGGGATAAAGGTTCGTGCAACCGTTTACACTGACTGAATATTCCCTCCCGCACCAGCATCGGAATCTACAGATGTGTTCGTTTTCAAGTGTTTACACTGCCGGGCCATTTTGTGCGAGCATTCGGCTACGTACCAAAGCTCAAAGATCGTAATCCAGTCGTTTGCACCGGCCGAATTAACGGCATTTGTTTCAAATACTTATACCACATGTCATTTAATTTAATTTCAATAATCTTCCAAACATACTTTACTGCGCTACATACATACATACAATACGAATCATTCATTCATTCATCAAAACCTATTTCAATACCAATCGCTACATCAATTTTCCTCTCTAATAAATTGTACAAAATTAACTCCACAGTATAAACCAGGGTTGGCAACCGAAACCGTAACCGAAACCGAATGAAACCGATTCATTTTAGGGAGCGAAACCTAAACCGAAACCGATTCGTCGTAAGCGATTGAATGGGTTCAACCAAAACCAATTGAAAAGGTTACGGGTTTTTAATCGGTTTTCAAAAGGTTTTCGTACACAAAATTGACTTGAAGTTTTTTTTCCTAAGAGAAAATTCATCGTATTTCATTTATTTATTTCATATATTTTTAAAATAAGGGAAATATTTTTTTTAAATATTCAATAAATCTTTTTATAAGGCCGGCGCACACAGAGGCGATATTCGCTATATAATTTCAGAACCATTTCCATACTTAAAAAATCTAGCTTCGAAAACGCAAAGTGCCTCACACAGGCAGCGATTTCACCGCAGTAGATTTTGTTTGTTATTTATTATATTGCTATGGAAACAATCAAAAAGTCGGACTGAAATGGTTCTGAAAATGACTATTTTGTTTGTTATTTATTAGACTACTATGGAAACAGTCAAAAGGTTTATTTTCAAACTGATTCGAATTGGTTTTGAAACTGGCTTTTTGTGTTTGTTATTTATTGTATTGCTATGGAAACAGGCAGTATAAAAAACGCTATATTTTCAGAAATAGAATTATTTGTGACAAAATTAATTTCGAAACAGCCTGCGGCACGAATAACGCCTCTGTGTGTGCAGGCGTTTTTATGGTTTTTGAAAAGACTTGAAAAATTTTCGCTATTTTTTCGTAGTTTTATATGGCAGCCTTTTTCGTCCGATAAAAACTCGGAGATAAAAACGTAAACCCAAAGTTTCACATCGATGTCTCAAAAAAACATTCCAGCCTGTATGGTGACAGACAGACGGGGATATGGCTAAATCTTTTTTCGATGCTGATCATGAATATATATACTTATCCATACCGGATATGCGTCCTTATGGACGTTTCAAACGTTGTGTAAAGTATAAAAACTAAAAATTTAAGCAGAAATTTGTTTGAAAATGCGATTAGATAAGGAAATTCGGTAAATGTAGTTAGATTCAGCACCCTTGATTTATATTGAATTGATATAAAATTTCCTAATATTGGGCCATCTAGAAACCTTTTAAAACCTAAACCGAAACCTTTTCAATCACTCCAACCAACCGAAACCTTCTCAAAATCAAGGAGCGAAACCGATAACCAAAACCGATTGGCAAGCGGGAGTAAAACCGAAACCGAAACCTTTATTCGATTCGGTTGCCAACCCTGATATAAACACCAATTAAACATATATATTTAAAAATTACTTTCATCCATTCAACCATTACATTGCAGACAATGCAACAACAAAAAATTATTTAGGCCCAGCGAAGCGGACCGGGCCCAGCTAGTAGTATATATATGTACATACCTTCAGAAACTGACATTTTATATTTTTTAGTTATATTTTTAAAAATATTTTTATTGTCATTGAGTGATTAGTTATGACTCATCACTTCGCTTTTTTTTCGAAATGAAGAAATTGTTAGCAAGACCAAAATATAATTTAAATAACCTTTAACTTTGCTACCGGGAGAATAGGTAGGTAACAAAGAAGAAGTTTAAACAAAAACAAAAATAATGATTCGAAAACTGTAACTAATGAACAAAAACAAGGGGGATTTTTTAAAAAATAATATAAATCAGTAGAAGCATAAAATCGATTTTTGTGGATTGGACCACTTTGCTTCCAAACACCTCATATACCCTACACCTAGCTGTCTATATTGTATCCGCCATCTTGAATTTTGTAATTTCGACATCAATTCGAAATCAGCTACCCTAGGCTTGTCACACTTGGAGAAGTTCATAACAGGAGATTTTCAAAATGAAATAATTAAATAAATAATTTTTTTGCTAGGCTTGGCCTTTTCAATTTGAGACAATTTTCAATTAAATAAAAAGTTACAAGCAAACAAAAATAAAAGAATAATAAAAAAATTTATACTTCACATTTTTACAGTGCACTATGGTTCCTGCGACCGAGTTTTCTGGTCAAAATTAAAATATTTATGATATTGGAACGAAACTTGGTATCCGGGGGTTTTTGGGGTCGCTGATCTCAAATCTGAAATTTCATGATATTAAAACCAGCGACTCCAGCGGAATTTGGTTACTTATTTTACAAAACACGCTTTTGACTTATATGGTAGGTGGGCGTGGCAGTCGACCGAACCCGCTCGTTTTCAATCAGTGTTGCCAGGTTTTTGGCAAGAGCTTCCACTTTTTTCCCCTTTTGCTAATTTTTCCCTTTTTTTCCACCTATTTTTATTTATTTATGTAAACCTAGAAATTCGATTTCCAAAGAAAATTCCGAATAAAAGAAGAACGACAAACGTCTTCTGTAATTGGGTTGAATAACTTATATTTTATACATCTGATTTGAATGTAAACGCAAACACTATCAATTTCCAAAGTAATGCAGCTTTGCTTTTTCATTAATATTTTCGTGTGTAAAATTCCATACAAGGTACGGTTGTCTAACCGATTTTTAATTTTAGTCTTATTTAAATTTATGGCAGAAAAAGCCCCCTCTGCACATGCACCGCTATGCGGAAGAGAAAAAATAAAAGATACAAGTTTCTTAATTGTTGGGAACATTTCATTGCCATCTCCAAATTTTAAGTTGAAAATATGATTCCAAAATTCTTGTACATTATTTCATTTGTGATTGATAAATTAATATTTCTAAGAGATCTTTATTCCAGATCGAGATCATTTATTTCAGATTTGGGTATTATGTAAGGAAAATATGAACACAGAGGTAGTAGCGTAGGAAATATTTTATTTTTTAAAGGGTTAACAAAACCGAAGAGCTTAAACGCGCCGGCATCACCGGGAAAATCAAATCTTTCTACAATTTGTTTCCAAGCAGTAATAAAAAAATTTCTATAATTTTCTTTAAAGCAAAGAACATTGTCTTCTGTTTCAGAAGCTGTAAGTTTATCGTTTATCAAAGGTCCAATGTATAACTCACTCAAAGGCAGAAAGTTGGTTGTGTTTTCCAAATCTATGTCAAAAATAGTATCTAGTGTTTCAATATACGATTTTTTTTAAAAAACAATCGGAAATAGTTTTGAAAGTAAGTTCAATTTGTTCATATAAGATGTGGATTTTAACGTCTTCCGATTGCATTTGTAAATTAAGTTTATTAAAAACAGGTAAAAAGAAATTTAAAAAATCAAAATAAAGAATTGTGGTGGGTTTTTGAAGCACCCGATAGGTGACTCAAATGATTAAAAAAATGTAAATCATTGAAAAGAAAAGTAACCGCTTTTAGAAAAAGTGTTTATCGCAAAGGTATTTGTTAAAGTCAATTTTCCCCGTTTTTTCATTAAAAATTTTCCCCATTTTTAAAATGATTTTTCCCTTTTGGGTTGAATTTCCCCGGAAAACGGTCGAATCCCCCGTAACTGGCAACACTGCCTGCAATAAATACACAACTCAAAAAATCATATTGTTGGGAAATCACGATTTAAAATTTTAACTTCGAGAATTTTATATGAATTTTAGCAGTTGGAAAGTTTTTAAAACCGTTTAAAATACATTAAAAACTTAAGATATGAATTCTGTTTTTAGGCAGCATGTAGATCAATATCTGAGGATCCAGTGGCATTCATAACTCCAAACACCCGAATTTTGAGTTGTGTCATTATTGCAAGGAATGAGCGATATAAGGTAAAAAAAACATTTTTTTTAATGTTTTTTAATCACATTAATTAATAGATATAAATTAATTAAAAATAAAGTTTGAAAATTAATTTTGAACAACAAGTTAACAAAAAATAATTTATTTTTTAAAAAGTTGTACATTTTTAAAAAAATTTTTTTTCGTTTTTAAAATTATTTTTCCCTTAGGAATTGAATTTCCCCGGAAAACGGGTGAATTCCCCGTTACTGACAACACTGTTTTCAATACCCATTTTCTAGGATCAAAAAAATATAAATCCAGCGTGTGGGCCTCCTAGCTTTCTTCTAGCTCAGGTAATCGTGCTTACAAAAAAAGAGGGCGGATGGACGACCGAACGGACAGAGGGATATAGCTAAATCTATTGTTTCGAAATTGAGTTTTTTATGGAACCTGATAAAGTAAGCCAATACGCATCAGCATGCAAAATGTTGCAGTTCCATAGATAAAGAGAGTTAAATTTTGTCTTAAGCGACAGTTAACATAAAGAATGCATAGAGAAAAAAGTAAAAAAAACTGTCTCCTGCAAAATTTACTTTTTGGCGCTTAAGACAATTTCACCGAAAGGGCTCGATATTATGAGCGCTCAGAATTATGACTCGGAAAAGATTCTTATTTCTGATGATTTTATGATCACTCCGAATTGACTCAGAAGAGTCTTATTTGTTTAGATTTTATGAACATAAAATATGAAACAAGTTTTTTTATCGACATGAATGATAGAGGAGCAGTAGCTCAGTGGATATAGCTCAGAGCTCCAAAACATGATGTGGTATGTTCGAATCCCAAATAAAAAAAAAATTTATTTAATACTATCTGTAACTTACCCGGCGATGCACGGGTTGTATAAAATTAAAAAAAAAATATATATATTGTAATATGCGACAACTTCAATGGACGCTGCAGTAGATGGTTAATTCCCCCCGTGAAGCTTTTAACCTAAAATTGGTGTCGGCCAGCCAGGCATGATTCACGCAAAAAGTGCACGGACGCACTTGGTGGCAGCTGTAATTCCACCCGGCATGATTTACCCAAAAAACGCCCAAGGACATAGTTGGAGGCATGAACCACTTTATATTTAATGGTTACTAAGTTACATTTAAATTATATTTTGTGTTGTATGTGAGGTGCCACCTTATGTCATATTGCAAATTCTATTACTTACACAATTTTACCTAAAAATTTCAATAAAATCATTAAAGCCGTTTAACAGTAATATGGGGTAGAAAACTGTATGGGCGGTCCCACGCCCCTTGTCCAATTATTCCCATATTCGACACATAGCAGGTGAAACATACTATATAACTCCATGCCAAATTTCATTAAAATATATTCTATACTAGATGATTACTTAGCTGGTATTTAAGTTAAGTGTTGTATTGGCGGTGCCACCCCCCTTGTTCAATTATTTCCATATTTGGCACAAAGCTTGGAAAAGTTATTATACAACTCTGTGCCAAATTTTGACTTTATATATTCAATACTCAATTCAATAGTTACTAAATTATCTTGTAGTGGGGTATAATTTACTTAGATACACACAGAACACTAAAACTCCAACCTCCGCTTCACTTTTATTTCAATTGCATATGAAATTTCTGTAATTTTTGGATTAAAATAATTTTGAAGCGAGCCCTACACAGAAAAATAAAAGTTGGAAAATCTAACCGAAAAGGTTGGTTAAAAACGATCCAACCAACAAAGGAAGTAAATATAAACGTACAAAAATTGTTAGTTTACCAAAAATAATTGTTAAGCATTTATTAATTGCATTTATTACAAAAACAAAAAATTTTGTATATTTTATATATTTTTATTTTCTTACTGTTTCTTTTTGTTTATAACAATTTGTAATAACTTTTTATTTACTTAAAAACTTCAACTTGCTTTACTCACTTATCCCGGGATTCGAACCCGGACCTCTTGGGTATTTTTGCAGCGCGCTAAGCCCTTAGCAGTTTGAGCTAGCTCTAACATTATTCAACAAGCGTCTAAATGTGGTATACTCTGTACAGTCTGTTAAATATAACATATATCTAAAAATGGAACACATCCCAGCCAATAATTTTATCGTTAAAGAGCTCGTAAACGAAAAATTTTCGATCGGAATGCGGACAAAACAATCGTAGGCGACACACGATAACGATACGTTTACGAGTCCGACTTCGTTCTTAATTTTGCATCGAAATGAGTTATCTCGTTATCGAACCAAAATGTGCTCGTTAACGAATTCGTTCGTTCGTTTAAAGACTCGTAAACGAAGTCGTTAAAGAATTCGTTAACTAAGTCGTTAACGAGTTCGATTATGAAGACGTTAACGATATTTTATCTAGGAAATTACGACTATCGTAATATACGAGTGAATGTCGGACATTTCTCGAATATTTTTGATCGAGAAAAGTTCGTAAAATACGATCTTCGTAAAAAGTTCGTACAATTATTGGCTGGGATCATGCATTCTGGTACGTGTATTGGTGCGTCTAACTGTAGTATACTCTGCACAGGCTGCACAGTCTGTTAAATCTAGAACATGTTCTATGCATACATCATGCTTTTGCGTACAAGTAAAATAATAATTTTGTATTGGTAAAAAAAACATTTTTTATAGTTTAGATTAACCGATGAAAATTGTTTCCGATTTCGTGTTCTCCGAACTTTTGTATGGGTTGGTAAATTAACAATTTTTTTTGGTTAGTTGTACCAACCAAAAATTTTTCTGTGTAGTGTTGAAAAATTTAGTTTCAATATTTTTGTAAATACTACGGTACCTTTCCAACAAGCTTTTAATGGCTAAAATCGAACAACTCCATCATAGTTTTTAGAATTTTTTTACCTATATAGTATCTCTAAGCTTTAAAGTTTAAAAAAGTCCTTAATTTCGCTAACCCAGCCAAATCCCGAATTTATATTGTTATTTAGGATGTACTCTATCCATTCCACTTGAAAAACCTCATGCCCGAGAAAAAAATTGGTCTTTTGTCGCACAGAGTTATGAGGGTAAAAGCTCAGAAAAAAGAGACATTTATGATTCTTTTCGGATTCATATTGTTTACTGGGTACACACTAGACATGTCAATCCCGGGGTCCCGCCTTTTTGTTAGTCCCGAAAATCCCGGAATTCGCACTGACTAATGCCGGGATTTTCGGGAAGTTTTTTGAGCAATTTTTTCAAAAATTTGCCATATAGAAAAGATGGAATAAATGTGAAAAAATTAATCAACTAAATTCTATTTGTTTAAAAAATATTATTAAATTCAATATTTCGAAAAGTAGGATCTTTTTTTGAAATATAAACAAGCTGTTCAGAAATTTTTTACAGTGAGTGTACAGACAGGCATTTGGCTAACATTTTTTAATTTTTTTTAGTCTGTTAGAAATGTTTTTGTTGTTGGTTCGCTTTTGTTTTTGCTTTTCTATACATTTGAGCTTTTGTCCCTTTTCTTATTTCGATCGTTTTCTTTGACCAGATCTTGATTCGTTTGTTTTGATTTATACCCCCACACACACTGTGGCAGGATATACTAACTTTGTCACAATGTTTGTAACTCCCATAAGGAGGCGTGTCCGATATGGAAAAATATATATTCTTGATCAGCATCACCTCCTGAGTCGATTTAGCGATGTCCGTCTCTTTTTAAAATATTTTGCAAAGTTGGCAATCCTATATTATGCTAAGCATCTTTTGACAGCTATAACGGGATATTACAAATTCAAATCTAACTAGTGACAACTATCAACAGAAAAGCAGTGTTTTGTTGGAAAAAGTGATTTATCGAAATGCATCGAAAAGAATTATCAATTGAGGAGAGAAAAATAATAGTTAATAACCACAAAATGGGGAAATCTTACTCCAAAATTGCTGATATAGTAGGAAAAAGCAAATCGACCATACAAAAAGTTATAAATCGCTTTAAAGAAGAAAAAAGGATTGAAAATAAACCACGAAGTGGACGTCCAAAAAAGTTAAGTAATAGAGAAGAAAGAAAAATTGAAGCAATTATTAAGAAGGATCCATTTACAAGTGCACTTAAGATAGCTACCGAACTGAAAGAATCTTTTGACAAAATTGTTTCTGCAGACACAGTACGTAGGTCGATAAAAAGGGCCGGGTACAACGCTCGTACAGCACGCAAGAAGCCATTCGTTAACGAAATAAATAGAAAGAAGCGTATAAAATTCGCCAATGAGTATAGAACCAAAACAATGGACTTTTGGGATAAAGTGATTTTCTCGGACGAATCGAAATATAACATTTTTGGATCGGACGGACGCGCTTTGGTATGGAGAAAAAAGTGTGAAGAACTTAATCCCAAGAATACGCGGAAAACGGTCAAGCATGGAGGTGGTGGTGTCATGGTATGGGGCTGTATGTCAGCAGCAGGTGTTGGTAATTTGGTTATTATTGAAGAAATTATGAACAAAATAGTATATCTGAATATTCTGAAGAATAATCTTAACCAAAGTGCTGAAAAATTGAACATTCGTGATGATTATTACTTTCAACAGGACAATGATCCTAAGCACACTGCTACAGACGTCAAGATGTGGATTGCGTACAATACTCCCCATATGCTTGCAACCCCTCCACAAAGTCCCGATATGAACCCCATCGAGCACTTGTGGGATCATTTAGAGAAACGATTGCGAAATCATAAAATTTCTAATAAAACACAACTCAAAGAGTTGCTTTTGACTGAATGGAAGAAAATAACTCCAGATTACACAAAAAAACTTGTACACTCAATGCCAAATCGTTTAAATGAAGTTCTACGACTTAAAGGATATCCTACTAAGTATTAGGTATAACTTTGTAATACAAAATCTAATCATATTTTAATGTATTCTTGTTTTTTCTCAAGGGTACCAAGACTTTTGCTGCGTAAAAATATGAAGTTGTTGTGAATTCCGAATTATTTATTTTTTGTTTTGTTGAATACTTGAATAATTTTTTGTTCTGTTATAATACACAAGTAAATACATAAGATAAAAATAAAACTGACAAATTTCCTATCATATTTTGGGAAAAATTTTGAGAAATGTTTTATTTCAACTGGGGTACCTTGACTTTTGCTGCTCACTGTATATAAGGGTCAAAATGGGGTCTTGAGACCAATTTTTTTTTTTGGTCGATTTGATTGGAAATTTTAGAAACGTATTTTGGACATGGTCCGGGCTCCATATATGTGGCTTTGGAACCTCGGACCATGTCAAAAAAACGTTTCTAAATATTTCCAATCGAATGCAGCAATAAAAAAGACTTGAAAAATGTTGACCTTTTTTTCGGTGTTTGGGAGCCACGCCCAATTTGGCTGATTCTCGAACTTGTAGCCAAAGTTTCAAGTTGATATCTCCAAAACTGCGACCGCTATCGTGCGGACGGACAGATGGACAGACGGACATGGCTAAATTGACTCCGGCGGTGATGCTGATCAAGAATATATATACTTTTCCATACCGGACACGCCCCCTTATAGGCGTTACAAACGTTGTGTCAAAGTTAGTATACCCTACCACAGTGAGTGTGGGGGTATAAAAATGTATTCAATGAAGGTCAATGGCAAAAAAAATCTCATCGTAGTGGTATTTTTGAACGGACATGCCAGCACATATTTTTAGCAAAGCAACAACAGAAAGCTGCTTGGCTAACGAAATGCGCTACAAAAACGGTTTCAGTCTCTTAAGGGCATGCCAGACAGGCGTCATTTGACCCCTATTCATTTGCATTTTTACTCTCTTTTTTGCTCTTTTACTATTTTGACGCCTGGACGTGCCACACGCAAAAATATTTGACGCCGGGTCAATCTGCTCCCTTTTGTCTTTATATCACAAAAGCGTTGCAATCACTAATATTTTATGTGCCTATATGATAAAAAAAGTGCAACCCATGCACATTTAAGTTCATGCAGAATATTTTTATAAACCTACGATTGTACAATTTCATTAAAATATTCATGTTTAATTGTGTTATTTACTTACATTTCGTATTGCTTCAACAAATTTAATGATAATATAAAGTAACGATGAACAAATTCCTGACAAGTGTTGCTTGCAACGAACAAAAACGGAAAATATTAGCATTTCGTATGCTTTTTTAATACTTTTGCAACCTTGTTTTTGCTACTAAAGTTTTGACAGCTACATTTTGCTAAAATGCAACACTCTTTTGATTCATGACCCCAGCTCGAAGCTGGCGTCAAAAAACCCCTGAGAAAATATTCACTCGCTCTCTCAAAAAGTGTTCATTTTTAATTTTGCCTTGGAAACAACAACACTTTGACAGCACTCGGGGTCAATTGACGCCAGTGTGTCATCCCCTTTACCTTCAATTCGTTAATTTTGTTTATTCTTTATGCCTAGAAATTAACTAAAAAGAAATAATGACAACATTATTTCAAATGTATTATTGCATTTGAATAAATTCTAATTTGAGTTTTGATTATGTATTTGTTTTGTTTAAAAGCGCCTTTACGTTAAATAATAAGTAAATTTTAAAAAATCATCATCAGAAATGAAATTTGTCAACATGGCTACTATCTGATCGAAAACATACACAGGAGAAGCGGCTATGTGACAAAATCAAAATTTTGAGTGAATAACCTGTCGGGATATTATTACGTTTTTTTCACATACAAAATGAGTTTACATATCGCCATTACCGCTTCCGAATTCTCAACTCTTCCATTAAAATGTTCATTTAGGGTGGACTTTTAACCAGAGCTAAAAATTAATTCGAAATTAGGCACGCCTTTTTTACAGTATACACAAGAAAAAACAATTTTTTTTAAATATCTGGCAGCACTGTCGCGGAGTTCATCTAGAATCGTTATAGGATAGATAGAATTAGATAGCGCTATGAGTCTGTTTACCGTTATGTAGCATGACGTCAAGGTGCCTTTAGATCGCACGAACTCGCGAACAAAATGCTTTTCATTCGGTCGTTGTAAACGCCCGTTTTGCGAACTTGGGTTCGTGATCTTTGTCTCGTTCAAAATGTTCCGGCAAACTATGGCTTCCGATGTGTGTTCGGGAACATATATTCAGGCAGTGTAAACGGTTGTGCGAACGGAATTTCGTTTGCGATTAGACTTCGCAACTAATGTTGCTTTTAAGTCAAATTATACGAGTCAAATTGGACGTAAAAAATTAGTCAAATGTGACGGGTAATTTAAAAATCTTTTTAAAATTAAATTTTTAATGCAAAAATGTTTAGTATTGGCATGCAGATCGGATTTTGTTCAAAATAAGTAATAAAAATTACATTTAAGAACTTATCGTACCATATTTCCAATACTGTAGCAATTTCTATCAAATTCCGACATTTCTGCTGTGTCTATTTTCGTTTTTGAGTCTTAAGCCACTTTAGCAGAAAATGTTCGAGTGACAAGAAGCATCTGCTGACGTCACGACAAAATGGCGATCCTAGCAGTAAACGTCATGTCGTCATCTGTGTCATATCCTTCTTGGAGTCGTCAGGTAAAAATACTTGCAGACATACAGAGCTAGTGCGGCTGTTATTTGTGATTAGTACGATTTATAAATTGGCGCGTAGTGGTTGCATCGCTTTGTAAATCAAAAAAATGTGAAAATCATAGAAAAAAATAATATTTTTATAATTTTATACGTGCTTAATTTCGAATAGTATTTCATTATTTGTTGAGAAGTTGAATTCGAATAGAATAACATGTTTTGTATTTATATTTGCATATACATTTTCAGTATTATCGTAATGAAATTGAAGTAAGCACAGTGAAGGCAATAATAAAAATATAAATGTAATATGTTTCACGTTATTTATAACAACAACGAAAACCCAATACATGTTGAAATATTAATGATGCCGACGGTACTGACATTTGGAAAAGAGATTTGATGACGTGCAATAACACACACGTAAAGAAATCATCACTAACCACAACGTAAAGAAATCATGGAGAAAAACAAACAACACATTTCGGTGCGCTGCCAGCTTTGTATGAGATGTAAAAATTTGTCATCATCGGGTCGAAGAAGACGAAGTCGTCGCCAACATAATTGCTTGTACCGATGCACCAAACCATCACTTCAATTAATAACAAATTTGTTGACATTTAATACGGCCACAGCGACGACATCAAATAGAATGATGAGTATGATACAAATCGGACAAATTGAAAAACGAATACGTGAGGAAGTACCAGAGGAAGACTATAAGAGCACTCTTAATTATTTTATAAATTTAAAATTCAATTGTTTGGTACGGGAAAAGAATTTGCGTTGTTGTCAAACGAATTGTAATTTGAAAAAACCGAAACCGGTCATAGTAACAAGAACAAAAAGAAAAAAGAAACAATCGCTTCAAATGCAAAATAGTCAAATAATAATGCATTGTATTACACAGTTTTTACACACAATGCCGCAATTATGTTTAATAGCAATGATGATACTCTCACTGCTCACAGTGAAATATGCCAGTTGCCAGCAACAGCGGCAGGCATTGCCATACACAGATGCCAAATCTACCAGTACAACATTAGTAAACAGACAATTAATAAATCAGCAATTAAAAATGGCAACACACAATTTACAAAGTTTGGAAATTTTCATCGATGATGAGTTAAATGAGTCAAGTCATATAAAGAAGATCAGCCAAAAACAAATTAGTAGTCAATACAAAAAGAGTTTTCTAAATAATCGCTTAAATGTTAATATCGCCACGAATAACGAAAATTCAGAGAAATGGCGTCATAGTCAAAATATTTATAGTCATAGCCCATTAAATCTTAATATACACAGTCTGATAGCTTTAAATAAAGTAATGTATAATCAACTGAATATTAATGTTAATAATAATATCGTTATTGATAATAAAGACCAACAACGTAATAACAATTTAAAACAAAAAGCATTAAATGTGCTGACCTTGGTTGAATTTTCTAATAAATGGACTATATTTTCCAATATCGGCTACAGCACCTTACCTAATACTATAATGTCTGGTTCCCCTACATCTTCTATTGACGATAGAACCGATGACGTTGGCAATGGAAAGGAGGATGACATCAAACAAAACAGTTTCACAAGACACAAAGATAATCTTAAACTAAAGCGTTTAGTTATGGATGGTCTTGGTTTACAAAAATTACCGAACATGTCTAAGGTAAACAATTGAACTGTCTTCCATAAGTATGTACATATATTAGAGCTCATTTGACGATATTTTTCCCAATCATTTTTCAACATCATTTCCAACAGCAACAATTCCCCCCAAAAAAATTTTTAAGTATTAGGTAGAAGTCTACAGGGTGTCTAGTAGCGCTTTTGATCCCGGGATCCTAATTCCAGGGATTAAGTAATAAATAAGTTAGTTCATAAAAAAATTTAGAAAAATCATGTTTACATAAGTGTCCACTTATTTGACAATATTTCCCATTTATCCATCGAAAATGAATTTTTTCAATTATAATTTCTTTAATTGTAATTGCTATTTTTGTCAATTACAATTACTGTAATTGTAATTGAAATTAAATTAATTGAAATTACAATTATAATTACATTTCTCGAAAAATTTAAATTACATTTTCTCAATTATATTTGTAATGAAAAATGTAATTGAAAAGCAATTGAGAGAAAAAAGTAATAATTACATTTTTTGCAGGGACTGGAACAGAAAGGAATATCGGTTCCGGTTTCGGTTCCATAAACTCAAAAATTTAAAAGTGAAAAAAGACACAAAAGTTAACTAAACTAGATTTTCCCCTCAAACCAAAATTTCAGCAAAATCGTTGAAGTGATTTCGAAATATTTTTCAACCGAAAATCAGCAACCAAAATATTCAAATAAATGAATTTCAAAAATAGTTTTTTTTAATAATTTTGAAATATGTATGTACAATACAGTGGTTCTTATTTTTCGAAATTGAAGAAGTGCACCCCCGCAGTTTGTTCCATTTTTCTGTAGACCCCAAAAAATAAAATTTTATTTATTGGTCGTCCTCCCAAAATTGATATTTATGGCCAACGCATTTTTTTTGTACCCTGATTTTCCAAACTTTGACAAGCACCCTTAAAGATCAATATTTTTTTTTCTGATAATTTGACAGTTTGGTCCTCTCTCATAAAGGAACGAACTGCGGGGGTGCTCTTGTTCAATTTCGAAAAATCAAAAAATGAGAACCACTCTAATACATATGTTGGAGCAAGACCGATAATCAGTTTTAAAATTAAACGAAAATGTTTTCAAATTGAACGATTTCATTTTTAAAATAAAGTTTTGTACAGAAATAAAAAGCCCTAAAACTATGCTTTGATTTTTTGAAATATACTATGATTTTTTGAAATAGAAAATAACAACAGTTTTATCAATTTCAAACGACTAACGAAAGAGCAATACGATTGAAATTGAAAGCATTTGTTTTAAAAATGAAAACATAAATGTACTGCAGAAAAAACTATGTTTTAAAATGCAAATTGAAAAAAAATGTATAATTTGAAAACATGGTTTTTTTTTCAGTGTATTTTTATATATTTTTTTCTGAGGGCTATAACATTTTTTTTAGGATGCAAAAAGTTGCGTGTGTGAAAATAAAGACTATTTTACTAAAAGAAATTTTGTGATATGGAAATTATGAAATTTTGCCATTTTGCCAGAACAATTCAAAGCAGCATCAAACCTCATGATTTCTCATGCATAAACAAACAAAAAGGTCTACCCAAATTGTTAACTATTTGTTTTTGTGTTGATGTACAGTATTCGTGTACGAATACATGGCAAATTCTTTGATATAAAATCAAAAGTAAATGTTTTGTCAACAAAAATCAAATAACAAAGAATGCTATGCGTTTCTATTTTTCAATTGCAAAAAGCATAACTGTAAAAAAACCGATCACACCAACATTTCAGTCACGGTTGCCAACGAACATTTCAAGGCAGCATCAACACCCAGGGTTGCCAATGCATAAACAACTAAAAAGGTCTACCAATATTGTTATTCATATGAAGCTTACCGGTAACTGCATTTTTAGCATCACAAACAAATTTGGAAAGTACAATTGCTACTAATACTCTTAGGCCAGACCCTGTTAAGAAATCCACTGAGAATAAAGACCCTACTAATAAGTTCTCTGAGAACAAAAACCTTTTGAATAAGCCTCAGTCAGCAAATATGAGTGATGCAATTGGCGCAAACCCTACAGAGAAAAACACTCCACGTGCGGCAGTGCAGACTGGCATGCACCGCTACAAAAAATCAAAACGAAACGTTGTCAAAACGTTCCGAACCTTTGTCAATTTCCAGTCAAAACTGAATGTTCTGATTTTGACAACAAAACGTTTAAATTTTTTTTAAACTGCCCATTAATGAATTAAAAAATGATGAATTGCGACGCAAATGTTGTTGTTTCAACACTAAAGACTGAAATGTGTATGATTTCATGAATTGAAAATACAAAAAAATGTTATTAGAAAGGCCTATTTTTAGAATTACCTACAAAAAATTTTAATTTCAAATTAAATTTCATTTTGTATTTTTTTTACTCTAAATAATTTTTTTAAACAACATTATTTATTGATATTTCATTGTTATATTTTATTTACGAAATAAAGAAATGGTTTAATTTTTTGTTTACTTACCGAGATTCGAACCCTAGCCATACGGATTTATAGACGCTCCCCTTAGCACGCTTGCCTACCGCTGTGTGCAATGTTTTCACTGCATACACTGAAATAAAAAAATCATGTAAAATTGAAATTGGCTGCCTTTCAATTTTAATTTCATGACAAAATTTGTTAATTTGATGAGAATTGCGTCATTTCATTCGTTTTTCATGTCATATTAATACTATTTATGTTAAATTGGTATGAAAAACAATAAATTGATATTATCACGTTTTACACTCCATTATCAATTCACAACATCAAACTTGCAACACCACTTATCAATAAATATACCATCAATATTAAGAAACTCACGTAAATTTACATGAAACAATTAAGTTTCGATAAGAATTTTCTATCTCTTGTGCAAACAAATTTGAAATCGATCTGATTCAAAAGTTGAATCTGAGAAAAAAAAGTAATCCTCATTTTTCCGCGTTCTCGTGAAAGTGCAAATTAAAAAGCGCAATTCGTAAAAAGTCTTACAAAAAAAGTTAAAATAAAGTGAAAAAGTAAAAAATTTTGTATTTCGGGCTTTATTTGGAAATATTTCAATGGTTTTCATACACAATTTGCATAGTTCTGAAAGAAATTTCAGCTTTCAGAGAAATATTAACAAAAATCTTCGGTGGTGCAACACAAACATATCGCCTTACCAACAACTGTAATCGACGTTGTGTCGTGAAGTCACTGGATACTGCTTGTTAAACGAATTCTTCAATTCCAATTCCTACAGCAATTAATCTCCTCAACAACCCTGATTATATTGTCATATAACATGTATTTATACTTCACTGTTAATTTAAAATTACAATAAATATGTAAATATTTATCACCATTCGCATTTTATTCGTGATAAATGTAATTTATGATATGATTCATGTAAAATTACGCTAGTATCCTATCTATTACAAATTTTTCATAACAAAATTGGTTCATATCATTTCAAAACGGGTTCACATCAATATTAAGTTGGTATCCCCTCAATTCCATTTTTTTTTCATATCAAATTCTAGTTGGTATTCCATCAATTCACCACTTTTTATATCAATTCTGCATTATTCATATCCAAATATTTACTCATATCAAAATGATAAAGCAACAGAATCAAATTTGATATCATTCATTATCGGCCATATTTTGTCAACAAAAATTTAAGATTTGATGGTATTTTTTGAATTTTTTTGGTTTGGTGTACATATACTATGAAACTGTTTGGTTAGGATTTGAAACGGTTTCAGTTCTGAAGTATAACTGAATCAGTTTTACTTTTTGTGATAGTGGGTTCGAATCTCTCGGAGCAATTTATTTTTTGTTTCCTTTTGAACACATTACTTTTTGTATTCTTTTTTTTTTTGAGGGGTCGCTAGTCACTAATCCGGGGTTTGTTTTGCTGCGACGTTCAGTACCTTAAAAATGCAACAAAATTAAAATCGGCAAATGCAAATCGGTTTTTTTTGCACAAATATATACAAAAAAAAATTAAAAAAAAAAAAGAATTGATAAAAAATTTGGCAAATGCAGATCGGTTTTTTTTGCACAAATATATATAAAAAAAAATTTAAAAAAAAAGAATTGGTAAAAAATTTGGTCTGACTGAGATTTGAACCCACGCTCCAGTAACTCATACCATCTTCAAAAAGTGAAACTGTTTCAGTTGTGTTTTAGAACTGTGCGGTGTTGAACTTTTCGTAACGATAGCCGTTTCAAATCATAACCATGCAGTTCTGATTTTTTTCCCTCTGTCTGGCAAAAGCCAGACCCTACATTGCAAAAGTGCAGAACGACTCCACCCGAAAATACGAATACGTCTAAGGTTTTAAAGACAAATCCGAGTATCCAGCCCATAAATCTTGGGCAAAATAGATATTCGCTGTTATATGAAGAGTATAATTCAGACCCTAAACCCAAGACGCCAAAGCCGCCACCAATCTATCTCAGGGAAAAAAAACTCGAATTCCCTTGTTACTCTGATGACACAAACTGTTGGTACCAACAGATTTCATGTGATGGCTATTCTCAATGGCGCCATCCATGAAACAAAAATACAAATTTATAATGAGGCAGATTTTCGCAAAGTAACGTAAGTGTACCGAATTCCGTCGTAGTGCCTAATTCCGGACACTTTACTTATTTGCCGATATTTACAATTTATCCATCGAAAATGAAATTTCAAATTATTTCTTATGGTAGACCATGCCTTTGCACATCATTCTGCAAAAAAACATTGACAGATTTGTTTTTGATTTCATTACAAGAATTTTCGTTGTCACGAAACGATAGTTTTGAGTGAATTTCAATGTGCAAAATGCTAAAAAGTAGAAAAATTTTAAATCAAGTTTTCCACAAGAAAAAAGGAAACTCTCAATTGTGGCGAAGGGTGCAGCCACAATTTGGCTTAAATGTACTTGAGGGCCCATTCGATTTTTGCCCTTCTATTATTTTGACGTCCTAAAACCGAATCTGCAAACATATTTGGTCGGAAAAATCTACTTTCCGAGATATAAAGTTTAAAAGTTACGATTTTTCTCATATAAAGTTTTCAATTTGTTCTTCATTTTCCTGTAACTTTTGAAAAGGTGTCTTCACTAATTTTGGGCACTATTATTTTTTGGTACTTTTTAAACATCACAACAATGTCACAACTATTTTAATACAGTTACATGTTGTTGTTGTTGTAATATTTCAATGCTTTGTTGTAATGTTTCGGTGCTTATTGCAGCTTTGTTGTTGTAATGTTTCCAATGACCTTTCCAATGATACCAATATAGATTCAATAAAATTTGACTAAGAGCCACTGTACATGGAAAAGAATATGCAAAATACTTCTGCGAGTCACTGCATGATTTTTAAAAACCAAATAAATTAACCAAATGTTTAATAATGAATTATTTTTTATAGTTTAAAAAAATAAATTATTTTGCAAATCAATAGCATTTTGTAACCTAATTTGTCTTTGAAAATTTGGTTGGCCGGAATTAGGAGCGCAGTTGGCCGGAATTCGGAACAACTGAAATCAGTGGCCGGAATTGAGAGCATTTTTTTTGTTTCGCTCGCAAGAGTTAAAATTATTTATTTTCATTAGAAACCTCAATCATTTTTCGTTCCTGTTTTTGAATGTTTTAAATGGATCTTCCAGAGCATTTAATTTGGCCTGGCGATCAGTGGCCGGAATTCGGTACACTTACGTTAGTGGATCATTTTGATAAGTGTAAAAAGAGCTATTACAAATACCAGCTCAAAAGTAGCAAAGGTCTATCGGTTGTTCTAAGAGGTGTAGACTCTTTTGTCGAATGTGTTCAAGTGAAAGAGACATTAATTGCATTAAAATTCCAAGTTAGATCTGTGTCTAACATTCAAAATAAGGAAAAATTACCCCAACCTCTTTTCCCGCATCGAATTGGAATTCGACCCTAAGACCCTGCAAAAAAGTGAACCCCATCCTATAT
The DNA here is from genome assembly GCA_951394025.1 of Heteromyza rotundicornis. Taxonomy (NCBI): domain Eukaryota; kingdom Metazoa; phylum Arthropoda; class Insecta; order Diptera; family Heleomyzidae; genus Heteromyza; species Heteromyza rotundicornis. The sequence continues at coordinate 10,648,660 of OX596014.1, read as the reverse complement.
ACAATCTGCGATATTTATTACACCGTAGAGTCAGTGTTGAGGAACCGCATAAACGTCGATGCCCAATACAATGCCAAAATTGCCAAGAATTTGGTCATTCGAAAAAATAATGTACACTTCCCAGTGTTTGTGTTATTTGTGGTGACCTTCACCAGACCCAATTGTGCCCAAAATCGAGAGAAGACGTAAATGTTATACATAGCAGTAACTGCGATGGAAATCACACTGCCAACTACAGAGGGTGTTAGGTCTGCAAAACCCTTTAAAATAAGCCCTTAAGAGCAACAGCTACAACGAGGTCAAACCCTACTCCAGACAATTTTGCCCAGATGAAATCATTCCCAGCACCCCAAGGAAATTTCGTCATGCACGCCAACATACTGGCCATCAGACAAACGCAAAATTCCAGATGTTATTGATTTTGCAGTAATCAAGACCCTTAAACGATCTCAACTGACCATTGAGTCTTCAGTGGAACTCTCGTCTGACAACACACCCACTATTATTTCAGTAAAATATGCGCCAAATTCAGAAGTAAACCCACCCGACAAACTCACCAGTATAAACACAAATTGGCTTAAATTCAGAAAATATATAAGTTCACACATTACCCTGCATGTGTCACTGAAAACTGAGGAGCAACTGAATGCGGCAGTGCGTAACTTTACCCTTCTGCTTACAAACGCCGCATTGGCAGCGACCCCAAAAATCAGTAACACTACCCAAAAAAAGGAATTTGTGCCACAAAATATAGCTGCGCTCTTATCAGATCAATAAGGCGTGATTGGCAAAAGTTCAGATCACCCTATCTGAAACAAAAGCTGACAACTGACTGGAAACTGTCGCAGATCACGATGATCCCAAAACCGGGAAAAGACCCAACAAATGTGAGTTCATATCGCCCAATAAGCTTACTCAAAACTTTTTGAGAAAATTCTGATAAAAATGATGTTACCCACAATACTTGCTAAAGGTGAAATATCCAATCACCAATTCGGATTTAGAGAAAAGCACGGCACGATTGAACAGGTTCATCGCATTGTTGAATTGATCAAAAAAACATTCGAGAAAAGCAATACTGCTCAGCAGTATTCCTCGACATCACCCAAGCGTTTGATAAAGTATGGCATATAGGAATGATATCCAAACTACAGAAACTATTACCCGCAAGCATGCACATTTTGCTTGACAACTACTTGGCCCACAGAAAATTTGAAGTTAAACATAAAAGTTTCGTTTCTCGTAGATTTGATATTCCTCTATACAGCTGATATGCCCATTTATGATCAGACCCTAATCTCAACATTTGCCGATGAGTCTAAAATGAGTCTAAAATGAGTACCACAATGTACCGAAACTAAATATCTTGGTATGCATCTCGATCACAGGCTTACCTGGAAAAAACACATCGAGACTAAAATTACACAAATCAAACTAAAAAAACTCGAACTCAATTGGCTACTCTCGAAGCATTCGAGACTCAACACCACATATAAAATCCTTTTATACAAAAGTGTAATCAAACCCATATGGGCATATGGGATTGAACTCTGGGGAACAGCATCACCGTCAAATGTTGAGAAACTGCAACGAACGCAGTCGAAAATTCTGCGACAAATCGTGGGAGCACCATGGTACATAAAAAATGCACTCATGCACAGAGATTTGCAAATACCGAAAGTATCCGAAGAGATCCCTAAACGTACAACAAAGTATGCAGATAAGCTTAAATTGCATCCAAATATTCTAGCTAGAAATTTGGTAAGACCCACCCGACCCCTACGCCTAAAGCGTAACTATTATGTTGCATTTGATTAGATAGCCCCGGAACCCTCGTCGCTTCCGACTTCCCGATTATGCCGGCATACAGTCGATGTCAACATCCTACGATGTCAACAACACCTTGATGCCGCCATAACCATCGAGTACTGCTTAACGTTGGCCAAATCGATGGATTAGGGCAACAAACATTTGTTTAAATTGTTAAAAGTTAATTAAATTGTTAAATTGCATCGTTAAAAATTATTGTTAGTTCTAAGTATTTCGAAAGTATTTAAAAAAAAAAAACCTAATGAGTTGATTTAGCCCTATCCGTCTGTCCATCTGTCCGTCCTTCTGTCCGTCCTCTTTTCTTGTAAACACGATTGCAGGAGCTAGAAGAAAGCTAGGATTTATCCTTCTTAGACCCTAGAAGGAGTTGGTATTGAAAATAGGCGGAATCGGTCGACGCATACCTCCCTGTCTGTCCGTCTGTCCGTCCTCTTTTCTTGTAAACACGAATGCAGGAGCTAGAAGAAATCTATGGATCCCAAATTTTGGATTTATCCTTTTTAGGCCCTAGAAGGAGTTGGTATTGAAAATGGGCGGAATCGGTCGACTGCCACGCCTACCTCCCATATAAGTAAAAATCGTGTTTTTACCGAAATTTTAAGATTTCATCAAAACAGTATGAAATTTTGTATAGTGGGGATTTCGGGGTCGCTGATTTCGAATTTGATATCGGAATTTAAAAATTCGAGATGGCGGAACCAAAATGGCGGCAGAAATTTTAAAATTTCATCAAAACCGTATGAAATTTTGTATAGGGGGGTTTTTGGGGTCGCTGATTTCGAATTTGATGTCGCATTTTCAAAATTCAAGATGGCGGATCCAATACGGCCCAGTAGGTGTAGGGTATATATACGTCGGCATGCTCGACTGAAACTTACTCACTTGTTTTTAAAAAATTTACCAGGTAATAATTTTTTTTTTTTACTACATAAAATTTATTTATTGAATCTTCTAAAATAAAAATTAGAACTAACAATAACTTTGAACAGAATAATTAGATGAAAAATTTTTTTAAAATAATTATTTCACCAAAAAAATGTTGCGTGCTGGAAAAATTTCCGGGTTTATGGATTCATCGTGGCAAAATACATGAGAAACAACCAAGTTTTATCATTTAACTAAGGTACTGTCGACCAGTGCTATGTGAATATATTAAAATTGGACTGACATTTAAATGGGGTTGGAGAAGGTTAGACCCCGCCCACTTTGATTTTTTTGATGATCATAGTGAGTAAATATACTTATTTTCGTGAAGATTTTCGAGCATTTATAAGCATAACAAAAAACCAAATTATTTAATGTTTTTTAACTGTAGGGTGTAGGGTGATAGTAATCGAATAATGCCATTCAATTCTTCAATGGATTCTACTTAGAATATGTTCTACTTTAAATTTTTTTCTCTCTTTGTGAAGACAGGGGAATAGAGGATAAGCTATGTGCGCGTGTTTACTCATTTTTTCCCAACGTGCGTTGTTCAAACTAGTTTTGAACAGATTTTTTTTTCATTTGATGTCCGATCGACAAACGCTTTATATCATTTTAAATAAAATTCAGTGCTTTTAAAATTGTTTAAAATAAAAACCTTAGTTCAATTTAAATTAGACCTTTAAAATCAATACATTTCAAACGACTACAATGACACTTTGAGAAAATTATGATTAAAAATTTACCTATTTCCAAACTTTTTTCGTTTGGTATGCGAAAAGTGGAGCTGTTTCAAAACAAGCTACTCTTAAAAAAAAAGGTTTTGCGATAAAAAATTCCGCTGAATTTTTGCATTAAAGTACCTATAACATGTCTGTCTGTCTGTCTGTCTGTCTGTCTGTCTGTCAGACAAAATTTAGTAACTATTGAATTGAATTTGAATTGAATATTGAAAATATAAAGACGAAATTTGCCACGGAGCTGCCTAATAACAAGAAACTTAAATAACAGCTACTTAAGCAACTATTGGATATATTTTAATGAAATTTCGAGTGGAGTTGTATAGTATGTTTTCCCTGCTATGTGTCGAATGTGGGAATAATTGGATAAGGGGCGTGGCACCGCCCACACACACGTAACTTAAATAACAGCTAATTAAGCGACTATTGGATATATTTTAATGAAATGTGGAATGGAGTTATGTAGTAGGTTTTCCCTGCTATGTGTCGAATAGCAGGGAAAAAAAATTTTCTCCTCCATAACACGGTTAAACGGCTTTAGTGATTTTATTGAAATTTTAAGGTAAAATTGTGTCAGTAATGGAATTTGCAATAGGACATAAGAGATTGGATTTGGACAACGGGGCGTGGCACCTCCCATACATCAAAAAATATAATTAAAATGTAACTTAGTAACCATCGAATGTTGAGTGGTTCATTCCACCAACAAAACATCCTTGCATATTTTTTGTGTGAATAAAGCCGGTGGGATTACAGCTGCCACCGAGTGATTCCTTGGAAATTTTTTTGGTGAATCATACCGGGTGGGATTACAGCTGCCACCAAGTGATTCCTTGGACATTTTTTGGGTGAATCATGCCGGGTGGGATTATAACTGGCACCAAGTTTCACGGGGGGAATTACCCATCAACTACAGCGTCCATTTCAATACCGTCCGAAAATGGGCCACATCGGATGGATCAGGAAACTAAAATTATCGAAAAAAATATTGGAAAATTATCGATAAAATATCGATTAATTATCGAAAAATTATCGATAAAAAAACGAAAAATTATCAATAAAAATCGAAAAATTATCGATAAATTATCGAAAAATTATCAATAAAAGTCGAAAAATTATCGATAAAAATATCGATAAATTATCGAAAAATTATGGATAATAAATCGATAAATTATAGAAAAATTATCGATAAAATATCGAAAAATTATCGAAAAACTATCAATAAAATACCGATTTTCGATAAAATTACTAACATATGGTCTCAGAATGTATCGTACTCGCATGTGCAGGGTATTATAGCTTCGGTCAGACCGAAGAAAATTCTCTTGCTAGTTTTTATATGAATTTTTACACCGTCGTTTTGAGTGAATTTCAATGAGAAAAATGCAAAAAAGTGGAAAAATTTTAAATCAAGTTTTCAACAAGAAATAAAAAAGAGTAAAAAAAAAGTTTTTCAAAATATAACTTTTAACCGACTAAAAAGCAGCAATTTCGATTTAAAATTAAGGGTTTTTGGCTGGTTTCTCCCTAATGTCAGATTTAATTTTAAATCGAAAATGAGGAAATTAATTTAAAGGGAATTTATTTTCAACTTTTTAGTCGGTTAAAGGGTTATATTTTAAAAAACTTGTTTTTTATTTTTTTTTATTCATTTTTTTTTGTAAATTGTTTACCCCTTTTTTAAAACCAACCCCCCCCACCCTTTTTTTATTTTTCCCCAGAAAGCGAGCCTAAGTACAAAAATTTTAGTCCTGTAGCTTAAAAAATACGAACGTTACTCCATCCCGTACTTTAACAAGGCCCCATCCCCCCTCCCCTTTATCACCACACCCCCATCAAAGGGTGTACAATTTTGAGTCCCCCAAGGCCCCCTACGCCTCTGATGGACCCCAAAATTCAATAGAATGAATTGTCACCGGTGTACCAAATTTCAACTCTCTAGCTCATGTGGAAGTGAATGAAAAAGCTCGCCGCAGATTTGAGGATATATATACCGACATATATATATATATATGTCGGTATATAAGTTAAGGGAAATAGCTGACACAGCAGTTCCCACGATCGTCTGTTACTACTTGCACTCTTATATATTTGTATATATTATGTTAAGTCAGCACTTAGCTTACTTTGTAGTTTGTTTAAGTTCGCACCATATTCAGTTGTCATCTGCACGCTTATGTATTTATATTATGTTAAGCCAGCACTTTGCTGACATTGTAGTCTGTTTAAGTTTACTATGGGAAATAAAAATCAGTTTAACTTCTGGAGCGAAGAAAGAAGGCTAAAAATAAGTGGCGCCCAAACGTGGAAAACTCACAATAAAAATTAAAAAAACGTTCATAGGAGCACCGTCCGGATAACCTTGTTTAACACGTCCTCATAGCGGGACACAAGTTAAGGACAACGAAGTGCAGCCTACACCCAAAAAAAATAGGAGCATCGCCTGGACTAACTTGCTGGATACGTCTTCATAGTTGGACACAAGTTAGCGACAACGCAGTGCAGCCTGGCAGCAAGGCCATCAACAAGAACATTAAAAAAAACATCATGTATGCAGCTACATTGTAAGAAAAGGATAATAATAATTTTCGAGTTCATTTATTTAAATTATTGAAATAAGTAATTAAATTAACATTAATTTAGAAATTAAACTAAGAGACATATACTAAAAAAAATGGAGGATTTCGTAAAATTTGTAGGGCCAACTGTAGAGATTGCAGTCGAAACAGCTTGTGGAACAATAGTGACTAGAATGGCAGCATTAATTGAGGAAAATAAGAAAATTAACGAAGCGGCTCAAGCGAAAATTGAGGAATTGTCTCGATAGGTTCAAGCGATTCAAGTGTCTCCCTCTATTGTGACTTACGCACCAATTGCAGTGCGGTCCGTTGTAACATGTCCTATATCGCTGGACCTAGTTAAATCGCTTCCAGAATTTTCAGGGAAATCAGCTAGGTATGTTTCATGGCGACAGGCGGCGAATACTGCCATGACCCTCTACAAAAACTATCAAGCAGTAGCCATAATTAGAAATAAAATAGTAGGAGCCGCGGACCTTATCCTTTCTTCATTCAACACTGTTTTGATAATAGCCAGGCTAGATCATACTTATTCAGACCATAGACCTTTACACATATTGGAGAACCAAATGAGCATTCTTTGCCAGGGACGAATGTCAATTTCAGAATTTTATGACGAAATTGGGAAAATGCTTTCGTCTATAATGAACAAAATTACTATGGAATATTCTGGGAACAATGATTCAATCAGATCCATGCCATCAAAGTATCAATTAGATGCTTTGCGTATATTTATTTCTGGTTTAAGCAAACCTCTCTGCCACATCCTGTTTTCAGCAGATTGCCAAGATTTAGCATCAGCACTTGCCAAAGCACAAGAACTTGAAGTAAATCAGCATCGATATGCTTTCGCAAGAGCTTTCGAAGCAAGGCATGAAAAACCCATAGGTATGCCTCCACGAAATAGTCCACATTTTAAGAGAGTGAGAAATGACTATGACTATGACAACGACAAAATATTACAAAAACCAATACCTATGGAAGTAGACCCATCATCGTCTAAATATCGCTATAATGCTAGACAGAAAACTTACGCACCGTTTCTATCGGCAACCAAATCAAAGCAATCTGGTTCAGAACCAAGATAACTTCAAAAGACCACATGAGTCCGACAAGGCAAACCCAAACAAACAACAGCGAGTAAATCACATTGATTTATCTCAGCAGCAGGATTCCGACCCAGTTGAAGACGTCGATGAAGAGTATAATTACGATAGTGAAATCAACTTAACCGACTATGTAGATGAGATAAATTTTTTAGAGTAAGTTCGTCGCTGCCTTATGTGGAAAAGAGATTTAACGAAAATGCTACGTTAAGAATTTTAATTGACACCGGTACCGCCAAGAACTACATAAAAAATTTGCCACACTTGAGGAATATCATAGCGAATGATAAACCTTTCATAGCAAAAACCCTGGACGGGGAAAATAAAATTTCAAAAAAATGCAAAATACATCTATTTGGAATTACAACAAATTTTTTTTTACTCCCTCAACTCAAAACTTTTGACGCTATAGTAGGTTTTGATTTTCTAAAAACAATTAAAGCTAAAATTGATACAAACAAAGCAATACTTATTCATAAATCGGGCATTGAACCTTTAAAATTCATCACATGCAAAGATGTAATTAATATTCAAATCAATGACGAATCGGTTCCAAAAAAATTCCAAAGTGAATTTCAAGAATTAATCAACAAAAATATAGAGGTATTCGCGAACGTAAAGCAAAAATTTCCATACGCCACACAGATAAAAGCATATATTAAAACAAATAACTCAGAACTAAGGCATTCAATCCCGAAGTGTTTTTGAAAATCCCGGGATTTCGGGATTTGAAATCACAATCCCGGGATCCCGGGATCCCGGGATTTGTTCGGGATTTTCGGGATTTTCCAATTAAATACAATAATTAATATAAAATTAAAGAAAAAATTGTTGCAACAACATTTTAAGTTTAATTCGACAAAGAAAACATATTTAATAAATCTTACATTAAACAAAACAAATAATATTTAAATAAATATAGTCAAACAAAAAGTTATTCTTTTTAAATTAGATTGATCGAACAAATTATTTCTTTTGCCACGCTGAATCCGAATATAATCATAAAATTCTGCCAGCTAAATTTCATGCTAAACACGAAAAACTTACTTTCAGTAGTATTAGTATTATAGCGGGAACGGATACACCAATTGTTGTTTAAATTGGTGTCCATTCAAAAGTAAAACACACACAAAACTATTTATCCAATTCGTAAAGTTATCAAGTTACGGTCAACAAAATAATTTTAGCATATATCTTTTTTTAATAAAAAAAATTTTTGAATTGAAAAAATTTTATTTAGATTGATAAAAATTGTTTTTAACCGTTATTGACAAAAATCTTGTAAATTTTTGTGTGTTTGCAACACTAAATCTACAAAAGTGGGTTTTTTAAATTTACCAATTAAATGAAAGTATTTTTGTGGAAAAACGTCAAAAATATCTTAAACAATGCATAAAAAATGTATTTTTGAATCCCGGGATTCCGGACTCAAAATCCCGGGTTTCCGGGATTGAGAAAACTTCCGGGATCCCGGGATTTCGGGATTCGGGATCCCGGGATTGAATGCCTTACTCAGAACCCATTTATAGTAAACCAAGACCTTACAATATGGCAGCAATGCCATTTGTTAATAAAGAAGTAAAGAGAATGTTAGATGAGGGAATTATTAGACCGTCGCGATCACCCTACAACACTCCCATACTCGTCGTGGGAAAAAAAGTTTCAAGCGATGACGGCACCCTGAAATATCGGTTATATTATCCAAGCTCTACGAAGCCGCGGGTTGCTTCAGAAAAATGTAAATTCTTTAAACAAGACGTAGAATATTTGGGTTTTAGGGTATGACGGTATTAAAACATGTCCTAGGAAAGTAAGGGATATTGTAAACTTTGAAACTCCAAAGTCACTGCGAGGTCTTAGGTCATTCCTGGGACTATCTGGGTATTATCGAAGGTTTAATAAAGATTACGCATTAATAACGCAACCCTTAACAAAATTTCTGAGGGGTAATGCCGATATCAGCTCTAAACAATCAAAAAATGTACCGATTTATTTTGACCATGAGGCCGTTGAGACTGTTAATAAAATTAAAAATATTTTAGCTTTTGAATTAACAACAGAGGCTTCTTCTAAAGCAATTGGCGCCGTACTAGCACAGCAAGGTCGTCCCATTACAATGGTTTCCCGAACTCTTAGTAAAACAGAGGAAGAGTATGCCACAAATGAATGGGAAATGGTAGCGATAGTATGGGCATTGCAAACTTTGAAAAATGACTTATACGGTGTACCCAAAATCCATATCTTTACCGACCACCAACCTTTAACTTTTGCAATGTCGGGTAAAAATCCAAACATGAAATTAAAAAGATGGACAGCATTCATCCAACTATACTCCCCAACATTTCATTACAAACTTGGCAAATAGAACAATGTTGCAGATGCGTTATCTCGGCAGTATATTAATGTTGTGACAAATTCAGGAGGAACCATTCATAGTGAAGAGTCATTAACAATCGTTATCCCCTCAGTTATTAACCCAATTAATAGCTTAACCCAATTAATAGCTTTAGAAAATGCGACATACAGTTAAGTTTTGCACCGTACCTGACCTTATCAAAATTATGAAAGAAGTAATTAAACCAGACATTAATAACGGAATTCATTGCAATATAGAAACATAAGGCAAGATACCAGATGATTTAATTGCCGTTTTCCCGAACATTAAATTTAAGTACACCAGCAAATTTGAACAAGATGTAGTAAACAAAGACGATCAAGCAGAAATTATAGCTAATTAACATAATAGGGCACATAGGGAAATCAACGAAAATTTCAAGCAGATAATTTCCGAGTACTATTTCCCCGACATGAAGTAAACGTTGAAACAAATTTTACAGTTACTGATGCTGTAAAATTTGTCGAGAAAACAAATACATGCGTAGACCCGGTAGGAAAAACACCAATACTTAAAGCTACAGGGGAAATATAATTGTTTGTCTTTTTTTTCGATTGATTCTAATAGAACCCATTAAAACTAACACAACGCTTTCAAAACTTTCTCGAAAATCGTAAGTTAAACAATTAAAATTTGTTTTTTTTCGATTTTACTAAAAAATGTGTTTCAGCAGCAATAACAGTTGGAGGTAAAATAAAAATTAATTCAAAAAAATCTATTTTTAATTGCCCAAACATAAATTTGTCTCCTGATTTTTTTTTCGTCTTCCACTGTCATCTTTGATAAATGCTGGAAAAAGTTGGTTTGAATCTTTTATCTTCTTGATTCTAAGAAATCACATTCCAACGAACATATTTCAACCTTACTTTGCCCGAAATACTAAGTTAAGCCATCTTAAATGCATTTTTATTTTATGCAATGTTTTTAATATGTTTGAGTGTTTTTTCTTATTTTCGGATTCTGCTAGTCATAATTAGTGTTACACAAAAAGGTTTTGTCAAAGTTATCAGCCTATCAAATTTTTCAAACACAAAAAATTTTATGGCAACAAAATAATATTGAGAGCGCGACGAGGTTAACAACCGATTCTCGTAGCTCCTTTGTGGATTCGTAAAAATATGTGTAAGGAATACCTCTCTATAAAAAAATTAGAGTGGTCCATACCAGAGATCCTCACTGAAAGTCACTGTTTCATAAGCCACAGTAAAAATGCATTGCCATTCTTGAAGCTCAGACACATTTCCATTCAAAATTTTGAATCTGAACCAAGGTTGGGAAATGACAGTTTCTAAATTGTATCACACCAACCAAAAAATTTTTCGTGAATAATAAAATTTTTGGAAATATATACTTACATGTTTTAATTAACATTTAGCAAAAATAACAATTACAAATTCAGAAAAAAAATATATAACAATTCAACGAATTTAATACTGCACTGAAAGAAAAAACATTTTTTAAAATTAAACATTTTTTTTTCAATTTGCATTTTAAAACATAGTTTTTTCTGCAGTACATTTATGTTTTCATTTTTAAAACAAATGCTTTCAATTTTAATCGTCTTGCTCTATCGTTAGTCGTTTGAAATTGATAATACTGTTGTTCTTTTCTATTTCAAAAAATCAAAGCATAGTTTTAGGGAGTTTTTTAAAAATTCAAAGTGTGCGTTGTAAGTTGTACTAAAAAACTTACAACGTATATATAATACATTTAGACTATGTTAAAAACTATTATAACAGTAGATCAACCTGTTGAGCGTTTAGCGCTCCATCCAAACTCCGTAGGCGTGGGTTCGAATCCCGGTCTCGAATTTGAGAAAATAAAAAGTTAACTAAATATAAATAAATAATATATTTGCAAACAAAAAAAAAAGAAAACAAAAATTTTTTTTTTTATTTTTTTATTTTGAAAAAAATGTTTTAAAATTGAACATTTGCTTTTTAAAATTCGAATCTAGCACACGTGTTTTAAAATTGAACAAATCTGTACCAAGCTCTGTTTTCAAAACAAAATCGTTAAATTTTAAAACACTTTCGTTTAATTTTAAAACATTTTCCTCTCAGTGTGTAAGTTATTAATATGTTCACCAAGAGAAATTTTTAATCGTCTGAAGAAAAATGGGATTGGTTTTGCGCCAAAAGCAATCAGATTTTTCCTCCAACGAGAAAAAATTTCTGTGGGTGTATGGGTATTATAATCTAATCAAGAAAATTCGATAAATGTTGGCAAAAAAGTTTCATTGATACTTTTTAGCGTGGTCCAAAATAGAGACCGACCGAAATTCGGTTTTTCGGCTTTTCGGCCAAAAAAAGCTGCTTCGGCCGTGTTTCAGATTTGGCCGAAAAATAAAATATTGTTTTCAGCCGAAGTTTCGATATTTCCGCCAACAATTTCGGTTCGATACGAAAAATGTAACAAATAAATAACAAAGATTACACTGATCGACAAAACTGAACATTTTGTGTGTTAAATATACTTGATAGACAAATTCTTATGCATTTTGGCACGCTAAATACGAAAATAATAATGAAATTTTCACAGTACGCACCAAAAATAAAATTTTTGTGCAATTTTCATTATTATTTTTGGATTTGGCGTAGCAAAATACATAAGGAACAACCAAGTGGATAAAAGCGGTGTGTAACACAAATTTAAGTATTGATCATAGTTTCGAAGAATCAGAAGCGACAAAGGAGACAAGTCCCCAATATGTATTGAAAAAAGAAAAATAAAAACTTTGAAACATATTTTCTTGAAAGAATTTGTATGTTACATACAGCCTTGATCCATTCACTGCTTCACAGCGTTCTCACTCTTCTCCTTTCGGAGCAGATCTACTACTCTCGCGATGATTTTTAAATTTCTACTCCTCTACTAGTATTGTAAGAAATCTTCTCCTCAAAATATTATGTGAGTTTCATACAATGCAAAACTACTACACTTTCTACATATCTACTACCATGACAAAAATTTCTACTACTATTGTACTCTACGTACTCTATGATTGATTTCAGCCTACTGATACGCTTAATTATGTACAACTTTATTACATTCAAATTCACAATTTTTTCTTTTATTTTTTCGGTTTCGGCTTCGGTTTCAACAAAAATTTAAAAAAATTAAAATTGGGCCATTTTGATTTCGGCCGAAAAAAAAAATATAAAATTTCGGCTATTTCGGTTTCGGCCGAAATTAAAAAAAGCGATTTCGGTCGGTCTCTAGTCCAAAATGGTATGGAGAAAATTTTTTGTTCGCTGGAAATCCACGATCTCTTCAAATAGTTTCATTTTGTGAGAAAAAATTCACAAAAAAATTTTGGCATCCTAGGCAACATTAACACGTGCCCCCCGAGACTCGGATTTTCCCATATGGGAAAAATTAAATTTTTTGAAAATAATTTTTCTAAATCTGGAGTAAAATTAAAAAAAATCGGGAATTTAGTGGAAATGGTAGAGAACTCCTCAACGAACAAATTCATGTAAGAAGCGGTTTTATTACGGACCTCCCAACTCCTTCAGGTACGAGAAAAAGTGCACCAAAAAACATTTTTTTTAAATTTTTTGGATTTTTTGATGGAGTTGGGTGGTCCGTAAAAACCCGTTTTTTGTATGGATTTGTTTGTTGTAGAGTCTACCATTTCCACTAAATTCCCGATTTTTAAAACATTCCTACAAATTTAGAAAAATGATTTTCAAAAAATGTATTTTTCACCATACAGTTTAATGCAGACTTGCCAACAGGGTAATTTTGACCCGGAGACTTAGGGTTTGGAAGTCAATCTCCGGGCTCCGGGTTTAGCAGTACTTTCTCCGGGTTTCACAAACGTTGAACGTTTTAATTTTTTTATACTTTTATTTTTTATTTCCTTTTTTATAAAAAAAATTTAAAAAACAACTACTAGTTCGATTTTCAATTCCTTAAAACTGCAGGAAAGATCAAGGAATTATAAAGGTATTGATAATATCTTCGCCTGGGGTCCTAAAATGTGATAAAATTATGTTTTTGTCAAAAACAGGGAGGCAATACACCCTCAATTTGTTAGTATGGTGGATAATGTGTATTTAGCTATTGATTGCCAGGATGACCCAACATTTTCGGATTCGATAACCACAAAGGAAGGACTGGATAACCACGAAATACGGTCTATGTGAGGCAAGCCTCCAACACTTTAGAATAACCGAACCCTTGGTGCATACAACATTTTTATTGGTTTGGGGCCATTTCAAAACCCGTAACACCTTGTACACCTTCAGAAATATTTTCATTGAGTCATATTCAAATTAAATTATATTGCACACAGGACAGCTATAATATCAAAAATGTGTGGGATATATTCATGATGCAATAATCAGAGATTCATGTTGAAATAAAATTAAGTATTTTTGTATATCTAAGTGACAAAATGAACTTTGGAGTAGTGAATATTTCAGGAGGCATCATTTCGATGTGATAATTTTGGAAATTTACGATAGAATGGTAGGTCAATTACAAAATAAAATTAATGTAAACGAATTCGACGACCGATAATTTTGAAAAATTTTACCCACAAAATTGGTTGAATTTCGGTTAATTTAACAAGATTTTTTATCTGGGTGTTCAATTTCCTACAAATTTTCATAGGTCTGTCATAGGATGTTGATTTTCGGATCTCCGGGTCTGAGCTCTTCGAAAGTTGGCAACCCTGTTTATATGGAAAATCGGAGTCTCGGGGGGCATGTGTTAATGCTTGTTTGTGAACTTTTTCTCACAAAATGAAACTATTTGAGGGGGATCGTGGATCTCCAGCGAAAAAAAGTCAATTTTGAACCATGATAGTGAATATTCACCAAAGGCAGTGAATTAGGCTTGCCACACTTGGAGAAGCCCAAAACCGGAGATTTAAAAAACACATTAAAAAATATTGTTTTTCTATGAAGCCAAGCATAAAAAAAACTAGTAAGAGAATTATCTTCGGTCTGACCGAAGCTATAATACCCTGCATATGCGAGTACGATACATTCTGAGACCACATGTTAGTAATTTTATCGAAAATCAGTATTTTATTGATAGTATTTCGATATTTTATCGATAATTTTCCAATATTTATCGATAATTTTAGTTTCCTGATCCATTTAAAAATTTTGTTCCATTTCCATTTTGTTCCGGTCCAATTCCATTTCATTCCGGCTTCATTCCCATTTCGTTCCCGACCTCATTTCCAACCCAATGCAGAAAACAGCATCCAAATCGGTTAAGTATTTCTCAAGATAAACGAAAATAATATAAAATTTGGCGGCCATTTTGTATGGGAGGTAGGCGTGGTTCTTATCCGATGTTGCCCATTTTCAATACCGTCCAATCATTCGCCAAAACAAGGGGAATCCTAAAATTTGGGGTCTATAGCTCAAAAGCTACGACAGTGATCGTGCGAAATGACAGACAGACGGACAGATGGACATGGACTTTTGGACTCAGGAGGTGATGCTGATCAAGAATATATATACTTTTCCCATACCGGACACACCTCCTTATGGGCGTTACAAACGGTGTCACAAAAACAATATACCCTTGGACACTAGTGTGCAGGGTATAAATATTATATTTAGAGACAATTTTCAATAAAAAAACTAGAGAGTGGACTATCTTCGGCTATACCGAAGCTGAAATACGCCCACATAGTAGGAAGAAGTACCTCGAACATAAAATTATGTGGTCTCAAGACCAATTTTGAGCCACCTATAAATAGTTTTGGAGCCCGGACCATGTCCAAAATCCGTTTCAGAAAATTTTTAATCAAATCGAACAAAAAAAAAAGAATTGGTCTCAAGACCCCATTTTGACCCTTATATATGTGGTTTCGGAACCTCGGACCATGTCAAAAATACGTTTCTAAACATTTCCAATCGAATGCAGCAATAAAAAAGACTTGAAAAATGTTGACCTTTTTTTTCGGTGTATGGGAGCCACGCCCAGTTTTTGTCCGATATGGCTGATTCTCGAACTTGACCTCAGTATTCACAAGAAAATCATGTACCCAAAGTTTCAAGTCGATTTCTCCAAAACTGCGACCGCTATCGTGCGGACGGACTGACGGACAGACGGACGGACAGACAGACGGACATGGCTAAATTGGCTCCGGCTTTGATGCTGATCAAGAATATATATACTTTTCCATACCGGACACGCCTCCTTATGGGTGTTACAAACGTAGTGTCAAAGTGAGTATACCCTGCCACAGTGAGTGTGGGGGTATAAAAAGGTACAAACAAACAAAAATAAAATAATAATAATAAATTTATGCTTCACATGTTTACAGTGGCTTACAGTTTATTTCGAGCACCCTAAATGTGTATATATTTATGGTTTGTCGCAAATTTGATAATGGAAAGGTCTAATAAATACCTTTCGAATGGGCGGTTTTTTTTGGATGACGGGGTGCCGGCATCCCGGGATTGACATGCCTAGATATGTGTTACAGATGTTATGCAATCAGCTTTTCAATTCGAACATACTTATGTAAATTTCTTAAGAAAAGGCTGTTTGATCTTTTACATGAAATCTTTTACATGAAAAAGTATTTCAAAGCTTCAAAATTTAAGTTCTTTATGCCTTTCATGTAGTTTTGTAAATATAAAATTTAATATCTTTTAGACAAAACAAAAGTGGGTTGCACTAAAATGTGAAAGTGAATTGCTCCGAAATCCGGCCAGTAGCCAGTACTTCGAGTTAATAACTTCATCTATTTCTTGTTCATTATTTATTTATGGTTTTCGCTAATTTATTCTAAAAAAATTTTGGAAAAAGTTGGTGCAACAATAAACAAAAATTTAAATTTTGGCAGTATACCGCTGTGTTAGATTTAGGCACAAATCCATAATCTTTGCACCCACTTTTTCCAACATTTTTCAGAATGAATTGAGCTAATGCCCAGAAATAAGCAAATAATTTTTTTTAAGCTCGATAAACTTTTAAAAAATGTATCAAAATTCAGTGGAATTTTTTAGCACAAAACTTTCCTTTGCAAAATTTCAACATCAAAAATCACACGAAAAAAGTTAGAAAAGTAGGTATTTTTCAATTAGGAATTTCTCGAAGTGTACTTAATGGATTAAAGAGTCCTGGTACTCATTCGAAAGGAAATGAATTGACCTTTCCAATGATGTCGATTCTATAAAATTTGGCTGTGAGCTACTGTACATGGAAAAGAATATGCAAAATACTTCTACAAGTCACTGTATGGTTTTTAAAAACTAAATAATTAAACCAAATGTTTAATAATCAATTTTTTTTTATTTAATAAATTAATTTAAAAAAATAAATTTGTTTGCAATTAAATATCATTTTGTAGCCTAATTTGTCTTTGAAAATCTGGTTGTCCGGAATTAGGAGCGCAGGTGGCCGGAATTTGGAACAACTGAAATCAGTGGCCGGAATTGGGAGCATTTTTTTTTGTTTTGCTCGCAAAAGTAAAAATTATTTATTTTTATTAGAAACCTCAAACATTTGGAAAAAACATGTAACTGATAAAAATATGTAACTGCACCAAAATGGAATCATTCAACCACTTTCTGGAATCACACAAAACCTGGGACTCCTGAAAATCGGTTTTTAGGCCCCTGAGTTCAGATTTTGGGATCTACTTGAAATTTATGGTATGCAGTTTTGCACGGGAATCTGGCGCAAGACATGCTAGGCCTGATCCTTGTATTGCCTGGTTTTCATTGACCCTTATATATGTGGTTTCGGAACCTCGGACCATGTCAAAAATACGTTTCTAAACATTTTCAATCGAATGCAGCAATAAAAAAGACTTGAAAAATGTTGACCTTTTTTTCGGTGTATGGGAGCCACGCCCAGTTTTTGTCCGATATGGCTGATTCTCGAACTTGATCTCAGTATTCCTGCTCCTTGCACGCGCAACCTGCTCCTCCTAGTAGTAGCCTTGAACAAACTCTACAAATATTCATGCAAAATATGTCTCAATTTATGTCTGGTATGCAAAATATGATGCAAGAAATGATAAAGAATCAAAGTCTTTTACTACAACATCTCATGTCTAAGCCATGAATGGTTTAAAAATATCATTCTGGAATGCAAACGGCCTGTGTCATCACAAACTAGAACTTCTCGAGTTCTTGAAAGAGTCCAGCATAGACGTTATGCTAATTTCTGAAACACACTTCACTGAAAAATACTTTTTCAATTTACCAGGGTACAGACTCTATGACACAAAGCATCCAAGCGGAAACGCTAGAGGCAGCCATTCTCATTAAAAGTCGTATAAAACATTACGCTATCCAGAATTATTGCACAGAATATATTCAAGCGACAAGTATTTCTCTCGATGAATACTTAAAAAGCCTAACATTAACAGCTATATACTGCCCGCCCAGACACAAAATATCTGAGCAACAATTCCAGACTTTTTTCCATTCTCTTGGACAAAAGTATCTCGTTGCCGGCGATTTCAACGCCAAACATACATATTGGGGTTCTCGCCATATATCGCCAAAGGGCAGGCTCCTGTTGAACACTGTCAACAGACTCGGTCTTGACGTGATCTCTTCTGGCACGCCAACTTACTGGCCAACTGACAGTCGCAAAACCCCCAATGTCATTGACTTTGCAGTCTTCAAAACTGTAAAAAGGAGCCAATTGTTTATTGAATCCTCTCTAGATCTCTCATCAGATCATACGCCTACTATTATCACAATAAAGTATGCGCCAAGTTCTGAGGCCAATCCACCAGATAAACTGACCAGCAAACTCACAAACTGGCTCAAATATCGAAAGTATATAAGCTCCCACATTATCCCTAATGTGTCACTAAAAACGAAAGTTGAAATACACACAGCTGTTAGTATTTTCACTCTCTTGCTTTCCCAAGCAGCTGCAGCGGCCACTCCCGCCCAAATCCCAAAAAGCTCAACTCGCAGCTATGCAAAGTGTACTCCAAAGGACATAGAGCAGTTAATAAAAAATAAAAGGAAAATACGTGGCGATTGGCAAAACAACAGATCCCCAAATCTGAAAAAACAGCTTAATGATGTCTCTCGAATTCTAAAAAAGCAGCTTGAGAGGAAATCCGAAAGAGAATTCCAGCTATTTGTTGAACATCTCGCACCCACAAAATCAACAAACTACAGAACCCCCTCTAAGGCTGAAAAATGGAAACTGGGCCAGAAGCGATGCAGAAAAGGGTGCAGCTTTTGCCAACCACCTAAACCACC
Organism: Heteromyza rotundicornis; assembly: GCA_951394025.1. NCBI lineage: Eukaryota > Metazoa > Arthropoda > Insecta > Diptera > Heleomyzidae > Heteromyza > Heteromyza rotundicornis. Next base: position 10,629,877 of record OX596014.1, on the reverse strand, counting down.
ACCTAACCGTGATCACCCCGAACACGACAGCTGGTGATATCCCAATACCAACATTAATCCCACATAATACCTCTTGTACAATCGCGATTAAAAAAAACGAACTTATGGAGGCAATAAACAAAAGCTTGGACCCGAAAAAAGCACCAGGACCGGACTTGATAACGCCAACAATGATAAAAGAACTGCCAACAGTTGCAATAACCCACTTATTGCACATATTTAACGCGATTCTCAGAACATGTCACTACCCAGATGATTGGAAACTATCTCAAGTTACAATGATTCCCAAACCTGGAAAAGATCCCAGTAATGTGACGTCATACCGGCCTATAAGTTTGCTCTCTGTAATATCGAAACTCTTCGAAAAACTTTTAATAAAATTGATTCTACCGAAAATTCTAGAAAAACAAGTGATTCCCGATCACCAGTTTGGCTTCCGCGAAAAGCATGGCACTATTGAGCAAGTGCACCGCATTGTTGACTCAATAAAAGGCACTTTCGAAAATAAACAGTATTGCTCCGCTGTTTTCCTCGATATCACCCAGGCCTTCGATAAAGTCTGGCACGAAGGACTTATTTACAAACTACAGCATATTCTTCCCGCTAAAATGCACTGTCTACTCAAAAACTACCTCACGAATAGAAAATTTGTAGTAAAATACAAAAGCTTTGTCTCCCGAAAATACGAAATACTGGCCGGAGTACCACAAGGCAGTGTCCTCGCGCCCCTGCTATATATTCTCTATACTGCATATATGCCCAAAAGTGATAGAACTCTCATATCGACTCTTGCTGATGACGCTGCTATCATGTGCTCTCACTCAAACATCTCTATACGTGCAAAAACACTTGGACACTCTAAGTAATTGGCTACATCGATGGAAAATCAAGGTCAATGAATCCAAAAGCTGTCACTTAACCTTCACTCTAAGAAGGGGCACGTGTCCTGCTCTGAAGATAAACGGCCAAGTCGTCCCTGAAAGTTCCGAAACCAGGTTTCTTGGAATGCATCTCGATCGCCGACTCACATGGCATAAACATATTGAATCCAAAATCACTCAGATCAAATTAAAGCAATTGGAACTAAATTGGCTAATCTCAAGGGCATCAAAGCTAAATCTCACATACAAAGTCCAAATATACAAAAGTATAATAAAACCCATATGGACATATGGAATTGAACTCTGGGGCACTGCCTCTCCCTCGAACGTGGAAAAACTCCAGAGAGTCCAATCTAAAATCCTGAGACAAATTGCCAGAGCCCCTTGGTATATAAAAAATACATGCCTAGATATGTGTTACAGATTTTATGCAATCAGCTTTTCAATTCGAACATACTTATGTAAATTTCTTAAGAAAAGGCTGTTTGATCTTTTACATGAAATCTTTTACATGAAAAAGTATTTCAAAGCTTCAAAATTTAAGTTCTTTATGCCTTTCATGTAGTTTTGGAAAATATAAAATTTAATATCTTTTAGACAAAACAAAAGTGGTCGAACTTGGGTTGCACTAAAATGTGAAAGTGAATTGCTCCGAAATCCGGCCAGTAGCCAGTACTTCGAGTTAATAACTTCATCTATTTCTTGTTCATTATTTATTTATGGTTTTCGCTAATTTATTCTAAAAAAAATTTTGGAAAAAGTTGGTGCAACAATAAACAAAAATTTAAATTTTGTCATTTTCAAAAATGACACGAAAAAAGTTAGAAAAGTAGGTATTTTTCAATTAGGAATTTCTCGAAGTGTACTTAATGGATTAAAGAGTCCTGGTACTCATTCGAAAGGAAATGAATTGACCTTTCCAATGATGTCGATTCTATAAAATTTGGCTGTGAGCTACTGTACATGGAAAAGAATATGCAAAATACTTCTACAAGTCACTGTATTGGTTTTTAAAAACTAAATAACTAAACCAAATGTTTAATAATCAATTTTTTTTTATTTAATAAATTAATTTAAAAAAATAAATTTGTTTGCAATTAAATATCATTTTGTAGCCTAATTTGTCTTTGAAAATCTGGTTGTCTGGAATTAGGAGCGCAGGTGGCCGGAATTTGGAACAACTGAAATCAGTGGCCGGAATTGGGAGCATTTTTTTTTGTTTTGCTCGCAAAAGTAAAAATTATTTATTTTTATTAGAAACCTCAAACATTTGGAAAAAACACTTATATTTAATAAAAGTTAATAACCGAGACTATGTGATAAAAATATTCGTTCCTGTTTTTGAATGTTTGGCCTGGCGATCAGTGGCCGGAATTCTGTACACTTACGTTATAGTTTACACGGGGAATGTGTAATTCCCATATTTTTACCAATTATAAATGGTTTATTTAGTGATTGCAGCGGCACCGATGGTACCGACTGGGTTTTAAAATAGTTCCACTTCACGTTCACGAACGTTTCGTGGTATTTGTCGGATTAATAAACCATTTTATCACGGTTTTTTTAGTAGTTTGGAAGCACAAAAAATATGTAACTGCATCAAAATGGAATCATTCAACCACTTTCTGGAATCACACAAAACCTGGGACTCCTGAAAATCGGTTTTTAGGCCCCTGAGTTCAGATTTTGGGATCTACTTGAAATTTATGATATGCAGTTTTGCACACATGCGGGAATCTGGCGCAAGACATGCTAGGCCTGATCCTTGTATTGCCTGGTTTTCATTGCGTCAGAATTAATAAGCTTACAACGACTGACGCAAGTGCTGCATTTGCGATTCGGTGCCACGTTATTGCAAACGGTGATGCTTCCTGATATACATATTCCCATATTTTACAACAGCTCCTGAAATTGACGACATTTATTATGATAACGTAGTTTAATAGGTACATGAGTGTGTAGTTTTATTGTGATTCGTAACTGTGCATGAAAATGATTGTTTCTCATTTTAGTGTAAACGCCTCGAATTAATACTTATACATTTTTTTTAATATTATATTTTTCATGTTTATCTTTTAGGTGAATATTAGTCAACAAGAGTACGCTGCCAAATATCAAGAATATATACGACGTTTACATGAACGCAAAAGACTTGAGTCAACAAATCTGAATCATTCTCTGCATATACTTAGTTTTGGTACCAACGACACCTTGGCTATGCCACCATTACTACAACGACGACAACTTCTACAGCGATTGCGTGAAAAGCGTGACATGCATAACACCAACACCACCTACTCATCATCAAACGATTTTCCTAACGATTTCGGGAAACGTATAAGACAAAAGTCTGCACGTGCGACGCGTGAAAGAACCCAAATCCAGTTATACTTTTCAATTAACCTGAATTCAACTCAGCTCCGACCCGGTGATATTGAGGAGGCAAACATAAGACTGATGCTGATACACAGCTTGGCGTTGGCAAACAAACAAAATTTAAACAGAAAAAACAAAAAGCGTCGTCAACAGCAACTATGTGAAAATAAGGCACCAAAACAACAAAAAAAACATTCAACTGCAGGTAGTAAGGTTCACGCTGTCAATCTCAAGGTATATCAACTGCTGGAGCAGGGTAAGCGCCTTTGGTTGGACGGACGACGAATCGAAATAAATCACAGTAAAGTGGATGCAGACGATACACACAGCCAATGGCTTCAGTTCGATGTAACAAAGGCGGTGGTATCGTGGCTAAGCGAGAGCGAAATGAATCTTGGACTGGAAGTGCAGTGCGACAACTGCCAACGCATTGGAGCGCGCATAGTCAACGATGTGTCCTCCTCATCGCAGACAGATAACGCTGATGCAGCTGCTAATGAAGATGAACGTGTCCATTTAATGCCGATGTTGAATATAATTGGCCGACTCGGTGGTATATATCATGAAAAACGTACACGAAACCACCCAGATACTACATACCATCATCATAACACAACGGTTTCGATAGGGAATACACGATATCCGCGAATAAAGAATTGTCACAAGGCCAATCAGCGTTGCTGCCGCCATACAATGGAAGTTGTCTTCAAGGAAATTAAAGGGTTCGAATTTATAATACAACCTAAGGTTTTTGACGCCGGCTACTGTCATGGTCGCTGTCCGCCACGTTATAATCCAGCTCATCATCATGCAATGCTGCAAAGTCTCATATTTAAACAGAGTCGTGAACGTGCGCCACGTCCCTGCTGTGCCCCGTCGAAGCTGGTTGAACTGGAAGTACTGCATGTAGACGAGAAAGATAGTGAAAAGCTTAAAATATCTACATGGACAGATATGCGTGTAGTCGAGTGCGCCTGCTCATAGGTTCATAGATCGTAGTAAAAATTTTATATTTCAGAAAATATTTTTTTTCAATTCAATTGAAAGCAACAGAAAAATATTTTTTTTAATCATGTAAAACGAGGATTGGACAAAATATTCAAATCTCATTTTTATTGTTGAACATTTCGTTCGGATTTATTTCCATATATTATTGGGTGGCAAAGTTACCGGCAAAATGCATAATCCGAATTTAGTAATTTGGATTGAGAGAAAACTGCATCGAATAGATTATTTTGGCTGGTGAAAATCTTAATGAAAGCCATCGAAAAACTTCTTCTGTCAGACCGAAGTTAAAATACTCTGAACGTATGAGTACCTACGATACATTCTTCGAAATTTGTGTACATATATATTGAAGGCATCGGATCAGTGCTGGTGTAATGGCCACACGCATCCCGGGGCCAGCAAGTTAGGGTTAGGTTGAATATCACTTTAACATTTGTCAAGTACTTTTTTAAATTTCTTTTTCTCCTTCTCTGAATGACACTACCAGTATATCTTCTACCATGGGCAAGGGCATAATGGAAGAATAAGATGAGCATACGATTGCGAGTAATGTCAAAATGGTGAAAAATACGGTGCTGCCATATTTTCAGCGAAAAAGTCCTGGAAATGCAAAACAATTCTATGATCAATGCCAAATGTCAAATTACTCACTATATTTTTTTTTTTTTAATGCAGAATGCATTTTTGAATTAAATTCTTAAACAAACGATTGAAGTTGCACAAAATCAAACAAAAAATCATGGCCAATAAGAAATTAATGAAAATATTATTATAAAACTTTTCAACTAAAGCACTAATGCTATTAAGTAGCCCATGAATAGAGGTTTATCTAATTTAAACAAAATAATTGCTAATTTTGAAATGAATTTTTATGTTACCAGATTTGTATTTAAATTATTTTTAAATGAGGTTTTTTAATTGTTTTAAATATTTTTCTAGTTTTAAGTTTATTTATTTTTAATGTTATTGCTAGTCTGTAAGGATTTTTTGTATCCATAGACTTAATAAACTTAATTGAATTGAATATTTGTATTATCAAACTAGTATCAAGATGCAGAGATACTTTACGCTCCGTGGGAACGAAGTGTACTGTCACCTTTTTTTGGGTGGAACAAGCGGGCGAACTTGCAAGTAAATGCTCAGAAATTAATCTTCTTTCCTCTGACTTGTCTGTCAAAAGACCAACTGTTTCCATAAAACTCAACCTATATAAAGCAAACCATGTTATCTGCGTTAATAGAACCAAAGTTGCAGTATATAAACCAACATTTTTTTTCGACTTTTTTTTTAAACTTTGATTTTTTAAGCTAAATACTTTTTTATACCTTTTACGTCTTGTTTTTAACATCTTAAAAGATGAACCAGCAATAAAATGTACAAAAAAAAAATAATTTTTTACCCAAATAGCAAAAATGCTCCAGCGAAAAATTAAATACTGCAGTCAATTTTGAACGGATTTTAACAAGTTTTGGCTCGTTGAAAGCAAAAATTGATGTATTTTTAATTTTTCTAAAAAAATTAGTATGGTGCTATATAAAAAAAATGCTTAAATAAAACAAACCGGTAAAAAAAATGTCGAAAATTGGTGTCTGCGCGATGTTTACAGTAATAACTTCTGTGTTTTTCATTATACAAATGAAAGTTATACACCGATTGAAGTTCAACAAGCTATAGTCTTTGCACATCTATCTTACGCTTCTAAAGTTATCATTAAAAAAGAGTAAAAAACCCGTTTTTTTAAATAAAAAAGAAAAGAAATTTCCTTTAAATCAATTTCCGCAATTTCGATTTAAAATTAAGGGTTTTTGGGTAATTTCCTCCGAATATCATTGCAGATTTTGAAGTCGCCAAAAACCCTTAATTTTAAATCGAAATTGCGGAAATTGATTTAAAGGAAATTTATTTTCTTTTTTATTTTCCCCTTTTTTAAAATATTTTTTCTTTCCCTTTTTTCCCTTTTTTACTCTTTTTTCCGAATGCGAACCTAACTAAAAAATTGCAGCCCTGTAGCTTTAAAAATACGAAAGTTAGAACTTTAAATGGGCTCCATCCCACTCCCCTTTGCCCCACAACCCCTTTTCCAAAGGGTATAAAATTTAATTTTGTCAAAAAGAACATTGTAGCTTGAAGGAATTGGAGGTTATGCCATGTTTAAAAAAAGCGGTTTGAGTCCCCCACGGCCCCCTACGCCTACGAAAATGTTTTTTTAATTAATTCTAGGGTGGTTTCCGCCAAAAATGCTTAATTATGGTTTTTTTCTCGTATTTTTCTAGATCTAAAACGAACTTAAAATTAATGTTTTATTTTTTTCCCCCATACAAGTGTTAGCCCGTTTTGGCCAACTTCAGGGCCTTTGCGGGCCGGTTTGCCGTTATCGGATCGGCTTGAAATTTCAAACTTAAGAGTTTTTGGTGTATTTGCGTTATTTAAGCCACTTTCGAGACAGATTTGGACAGCTCTACTGTACAGAGCAGGGATGCGCAAAATTGATTTGCAGTTGCTTAGTGAGCAAGAGAGAGAATAGTGTAATTGTGCTATAAAAGAGGCACCTCTGGTACAGAGTATACAACAATTAGACGCTTGTCCAATAATGTTAGCGGTAGTTCAAACTGCTCTGCGAAGAGGTCCAGGTTCGAATTCCGAGATACGTAAGTTGAAGTCCCATCTCACCCAATGTAGAAATTTTGAAAAACTTCGCATGCGAGATGCGTTGAGAGCTGTCAAAAGTTTATTTGTTTATTTTTTTATGATTAAAATTGTGCGACCGTGACTATAAATTGATTTTTTAAATTAAAAGAGCAAAATTCAGAAGCTTACGACAGAAAATATGGAAATGTTAACTGATTTTTTTTTTACGACGAATCCCAACGGTCCCACTTACCCGCCCAACCGACCGAGGGGCACATCCGCATGACGCACGGATTTGGTGACCGAACAGCCGTAATCCGGATTACGCTGTGTAACCGATCGCGGGTAAACATATCTTCAAATTCGTTTCAGCTACAGATTGAAATCATCAACTGATAAAACGCATATTAATAAAACGTGAATTAGGTTATGAGTGCAAGAGAGAATTCTTCCAAACATAACATAATATAAGATTAACGTGATAATAAGCAATAGGATTTAAAGAAAATATTATGAAGCATCAGAATTCATGAGACGAATATGAATTTGATCAAATATAATTTTTCTCTACTTTACGATATTAGACTTAACAAAAATACAAAGACAAAACAATCCAAACAGTTAATTTACGCTACAAAGATTACAAATATTAATTTTAGTATTTTATTTTTTTATACGAAATATAAAAAATCAAATACAAATAGAACAGTTAATTAAACAGTAACGGAACGAATGTGAATTCAGCTGAAAATTTTGTTTTTTTTTGTATACAATATACAGTAAAAAACAAAATTCTGCTGAAATATAAATATAAAATACAACAAAAATACAACACTTTCAAAAAATCGACAATGCCGATCTTTGTGGAGCTTGGCAACCCTGTCATTTCATTAGACCCTAAGCGGTCCAAAAACTCAAAGAGCAACAAAGGCTTAAGTGTGATCCAGTGCATTTAAAATAAAAGTTTTAGTTTTATTAAGTGAATCTGACAGGTCAAAGACAGAATACAGGCTATTAAAATCGCTACAAATACAACGAAAAGGTTAATTCTGCGCGTAATTAGAGCGGCACATACTTAATATCAAAGGAATGAAAGATCTAGAACGACGGGTTGGGATATTAAAATCAATTTCTTGAAGCAAAAATGTAGAATTCAGAGAGCCATTTATCAATTTAATCAAAAATGTTACATTAAGCATCGTTCTTCTATTTTTTAGAGTAGGGATGTCCAAGAGTTTTAAACGATTTTCGTATGGAGGTAGGTTCTGATTCGGATTCCAGCGAAGGTTTCTTAAAGCAAATAATAAAAATTGTTTTTGAACCGATTCAATTCTATCAGAGTGGCAGTTGTATTGTGGATTCCACAAGACTGATGCATATTCCAAAATTGGTCTTACAAGTGATATGTAAAGACTTTTGGTAACGAATGGGTCATTAAATTCTTTTGACCATCTTTTAATGAAACCTAGAACAACCCTCGCCTTATTCACACATAAGTCAATATGTAGATGAAAGCGAAGTTTTGGATCCATAGTAACACCCAGGTCCACGAAAGTAAAAACCTTTTCTAGATTACAGTTATTTATATGATACAGCGATGAAAGTTGGTGTCTTCTAGCAAATGTCATAAATTTACATTTTTTCAGGTTCAGTTCCATTAAGTTATATCACACCAGATAGCTATACTGGTCAGATCCGATTGTAACAACTTATGTTGATCTAAGATGTCATAGGATAGAAACAATTTAACGTCATCAGCATACAACAGTACATTCGAATGTTTAAAGACAGAAGGAAGGTCATTTATAAAAAGATTAAACAAAATAGGACCTAAGTGACTTCCTTGAGGAACTCCAGAGGTGACATCTATAGTTTTTGATGTTGATGATTCGAATAACACCTGTTGCTTCCGATTTGTCAGATACGATTCTACCCATTTTAAAAGAAGATCTGGGAATCCGTATCTTTTAAGCTTTTCAATCAACAGATAATGATTAACTTTATCAAAAGCTTTACTAAAATCAGTATATATGACATCTGTTTGAAGATTCTTTGAAAATCCCTTTATTGTTAATGTAGAAAATTCCAATAAATTTTTAGATGTTGATCTACCTCTCAGAAAACCATGCTGCGAAGGAGATATTAATGTTGTGATCGAGTGACAACTTGTTCAAATAACTTTGGTATTGTGATAAGTTTAGCAATACCTCTATAGTTAGATACGAATGATTTGGTTCCACTTTTATAAAGAGGAATAATGTATGACTCTTTCCATGAATTCGGAAAATAACCTCTTTCAATAGAGGCATTAAATATATTTGAAAGTGGAACGTATAAATTTTCTGCACAAACTTTCAAAATACAGCTAGGAATATTATCTGGACCAGTACTATATGAATATTTCAACGATTTTAGGTGTTGTAAGACATCTTCAGATTCTGTAACAGGATTGAGAATGGAATTATAAGTGGGGATGTTATATGGATATGATGTGTTGCCATAAGTATTGTCAGAATATGTCGTTTTGAAGAAGTCAGCAAACATATTTGAAATCTCAGTAGGATTGTTGGACTCACGATCATTCCATTTCATTGTAGTTGGAAAACCAGTGTTTTTCCTTTTTGAATTTACAAAGTTATAAAAAGTTTTAGAATCGTATTTCATTTTGGATTTCAAATCGTTCAAATATTCATCACAGCATTTTTTATTAAGTACTTGATATTTATGTCTCAGAAGCGAATATTTAGAATAATCTTGAAGGTTTAAAGTTCTTTTATATGTTTTAAATGCCCGAGTTTTCGAAATTTTAAGTTTCCTCAATTCTTTTGTAAACCATACAGCACCAAGTTCATTCGAATTCTTTTTAATGTTCTATGGAACACATATCTCGAAGATCTTGCTGAGCGTACAATTGAAAATTGATTCACAGTCGTCAACATCTTCAAAGTTCATGTCCCAACTAGTTTCAGATAAGAGTTGGTTCATTCAACGGTGTAGAAACTGGTTCTAAGTTGTTTTGAACAAATTCGAAAGATAATTCAAGTGTTGGGTGATAGTTATCTTCTGGACATGCAAAAGCATCACAGCTTTGCACTGAAAACTTCGAAGGGTCGTCAACATAAATTAAATCCAAAATTCTACTATTCTTATTTTCAATCCCGTTTACTTGTTGTAAACTCATATCTGAAAATGAATCCAGAAAATCATTTAAACAGTCACGAGAAGAATACGGAAGAAACTGGTTTGAATCGCTACAAAAATTCCAAGATATATTCGGTAAATTAAAGTCTCCAAAAACAACAATGGAATCGGCAGGTTTAACATTTGAGTAAACCAATGATATAAGCGACACATGTCTTAGATAAACGGTAATATCGGAATTCGGTGGGATATACGAGCAAGTAACGAAAATATCGATACTAAAAACTCGAATTCGTACACAAATAAATTCCAAGTCAGAGTCAGATGAAAAAAGGTTTTTTACTGCAATGAGGACTCCACCACCAGTCCTGCATTTACGATCCCTCCGAAAAATTTGATACCCAGCACACAGAATTTCTGAATCAAAAATATTTGGTTTAAGCCAAGTTTCGGTAAATACCAAGACATTATGACTACAATCGAAACTTTTAATATAAATATCGTTCAACTTTGTATTTAGCCCTCGAACATTTTGGTACAGAAGACAAACAACATTATTCGGGATTTTATTTAGTTTTTTTGATTAGAATTTAATTTTCTTTGAGGAAGTTGAACTGGATTTACTAGATTTGATTTTTCTTGATTAACAAATTCACGAACTAAAGTTTTATCCGGCCAAAAATTTTTATTAACAATCTCATCAAACAATTCTGCAGGAACAGATAATTTGAAAGATGAAATGTTTCTAGCGTATGAAAAGTTGAATTTAAAAGCATTTATATTATTACCGGTTTTATTGAGTTTAGAATCAATATAAAAAATAATATCTTCAGTTAATGTGTCTGGTGCAAATCTGGACACGAAAATAGATTTTTTAGGTTGCACAACAACAAGCCTTTTTGGGGTTCTCGTTACTTGTACTTCCCGCAAACAACCCTTTGGAGAAATAATATTTATGGAAGGACAAACATTTGTATCAATATTTGAGATTCCATACATATTTTTCTCAGGAGCGTCATCTACCCTCGTTTCCAAAACCGCAGGATCAGGAGAATAAAATGTAACTGGTGAAGCAAACATATCGGAAAAGGATGGAGTTATCGGAGTTGAAATTGGCTTTGGGGCAGGTGGTAAAAGCCGAACAGAAGTATTTTGTTTCGGAGCTGTTTCATCCAAACATTTATACTTCTGAAAGTTTATTTCGTACTCCTTCAGTTTAGACTGGGCAGCTGCTAAGTCCTTTGATACATCATTAAATCCCTTTCGGGCTCGACGTACCAATTTACAGATGTCCAGCTATGTATCGCCGCAATCTTCGCAGGACCAACGAAGACCTTTTTTCCCTCGATCAGATCGACTACTCTACCAGTAAGGGATGCACATTTGACGTGATACAAACTATCGCATAGCCAACAAGAGACCATGCGTTCGTTATCGACTTTAATGGCACACTTACGGAAAGAGCAAGTCATATTTAAATGCAAAATTTATAAAAAATAAAATACAAAAAGTGTAAATTGTAACGAGACAAAATGTTGACTGGGAAAAGGCACTTTCAAATTGTATTAAAACAAGTGCCTGAAAGTATGCTCTGAAAATATGATCAGTTTGAGAATGTGGAATCTATTTAAAGCTGGTGACACAAGAAATGTCAAAGTGGACAGTATAAGCAAAAACAAAAAAAAATTTGCAATTTTTGTTGTTGTGATACTTAGCTGACAGGAATTCTCGGAAATATAGCACAAAACTTTGTTATTTGCACAAAACTTATTGCACTTAGCCAGAATTTAATTTATTCAAAAGGTTTTCAAAATAATTAACACGGTATAACTATTTAAAAATATTTATTCAAATCGCAGCAAAAAATTCACTTATGAACAAGTTGAACAGGGTTGCCAAACTTTAGTGAAGCAGAAGCCGGCTTCGTACGATAAAAGACATTTTCAAGACAAAAAATTGATTGGCGCGAAAAGATGTGGAAGGAGATTGCAGGTTCTTTGAAATTGGACGGTTTAGTTTTTAGTTTACTCGCCGTCTCCGCACTCCATATTTCACGCCAAAGTCGGGTTTGGCCAAGGCACCGACTTTGTCATGAAATTGGGATTTCGCGCAACAACAATATGAAAACTAAAATAAATTGCATTTTTCAGAAAAGGATTGCAAAACAGCCCGGAGATCTTTGTGTGGCCAGTTCCATACGTGGCAAACTGTAAAAAATACAAATATTTTGAAAATTGGTTTTTTCTAAAAGATTCCCTAGAACCAAGGAGGTAAAATTGATTTAATTACTAATGGTTGCCACTACAAAATCTACATTTTTATTTGTAGAACGTTTTGTAACTTCGACTTTGAAGAGGAATCCAACAACACAAATTACTCAGACGCTTGAACACTTTTTTAGGCATGGAGGAATTTTCGGAATTGGATTACGAGGATGACATGCAACCATCAAGTGTTTCCAATGATATTCTTGTTCGATACTTCACCGTCTTCTTCCAATTTGAAATGACCAAATAGTTCGAAAAGTACATCTGGGAAGAAGGAAAAAGTATCTGATAACGCTTAAGTGTTCCAAGATTTTTTGGGAATTATTTTATCGCAGAAAAATTTTGAAAATTTGAGAACCGGAACAGAAACCGAAACCAAAATTTTTTTTATTTTGGAACCGGAATCGAAACCTTAAACATTTAATTTTTTTTGGTTCTAGTTCCTAATTTTATAAGTCAAAAATACAATTTGAAATTATAATTTTTAACGAAATTTTGTTTTTATGCTCGTTCAAAATGTTTAAAAAATTATGCATAAAGTTAAATTCATGTATTGTTAAACGAATTCCTTTATTCTTATCTTGTTTATTTTGGTCTTTTTATAAGCAAAATCAATCAAATTTTTTCATCTGCTTTGCATGACAACATACATATGTATATATTTCGGTACCGAAGATGACATCCCAGCCAATATATGATCGAACTTTTTACGAAGATCGTATTTTACGAATTTTTTTCGATCAAAAATATTAATTTTGGGCCTACAGGAAAAAAGGAACAAACTGCGGGGGTTCACTTCTACAATTTCGAAACATCGAAAAATAAGAACCACTCTACTGTACATTAGAGTGGTTCTTATTTTTCGATGTTTCGAAATTGAACAGTTTGTTCCTTTATGGGAGAGGACCAAACTGTGAAATTTATTAATATTTATGTTTAGGGGTGCCTGTAAAGCCCCAAAGTTTGGAAAAATGTGTCCCCCACGTAGAACAAAATAAAATAAATAAATAATAAAAATGGGTTTAAGAACTAGAAAAATTCAAGAAAAAAACCATAAATGTGCATTTTGGGGGGTAGACCTCCTTTAATGTTTTTTGTATTTTGTTCATCTTAAGGTTCTAAAATAACTAAAATAGATAGAGACTACAAATATATATAAAGTTTTCATTTTTATTAACCCTAAAAAGGCCAGATTCAAAGTACAAGTCAATTTTTAAGATTCAATTTCAATCTGGCCATTTTAAGTTTAATTTCATTTTAATTCGGCAAAGAAATAATATTTATTAAATATTACATTAAACAAAACAAATAATATTTAAAATAAATATAGTGGAACAAAAAGTAATTCTTTTTAAATTACATTGATCGAACAAGTCTTTTTTTGCCACCTGAATCCGATTATAATTATAAAATTCTGCCAGCTCCATTTCATGCTACACACGAAAAACTTATTTTCAGTTGTTTTAGTATTATAGCGATAACAGATACACTAATTGTTGTTTAAAACTATTGAAATTGGTGTCCATTCAAAAGTAAAACATACACAAAACCATTTATCCAATTCGTAAAGTTTTCAATATACGGTCAACAAAATAATTTTAACATACATCTTTTTTGTAAATTGAAAAAATTTGATTCAAATCGATAAAAATTGTTTGTTAACCGTTATTGAAAAAAATTTTGTAAATTTTTGTGTGTGTGTAGAACTGAATCTGCAAAAGTTGGTTTTTTTAAATTACCAATTAGATTGAATGTAAATGCACGGCTGTATTTTTGTGGAAAAACTTCAAATATATCTTAAGCAATGCATAAAAAAAGCATTTTTTGAATTCCGGGATTCTGGACTCAATATCCCGGGTTTCCGGGATTGAGAAAACGTCCGGGATCCCGGGATTGAATGCCTTAGTGGGGACCCATTTTTCCAAACTTTGGGGCTTTACAGGACCCCCTAAAAATCAATATATTTTGCGGGGTGCACTTGTTCAATTTCGAAAAATTGAAAAATAAGAACCACTCTACTGTAGATTAGACCGTCTCGAAAAAATAAAGTTGTCCGCACACCATCTAATATGAAACATATTTGGAAGGAAATTCCGAAATTTTTTTTTTTGGCCGGGCGTAGAGGTATTGCATTGACATATTTCTTTGTATTGTCACCATTTATGATCCGATTTTAAAGTATAACATACCTAAAAAAACACTTAATTCGATTTTACTTTAATTTCTTTAATTTATGTTGTAGAAGTTGAGAAGTTGAAAAACCAAACATTCCAATGTACATTAGGGTACTTAGGGTGGTACTAACTGAGATCTGGTAGGTAAGTACTAGAAGGATGTACTTAAGGGCAATGACGTATGTTGTAGGTCTCCTACAACATGCACGGGAAAAAACACACTAATTTGAAAAAATTAAATGTTTACTAAATATATTTTAGATGCAAAATATTTTCTATGTTTTTAAAATTTAAATGTAATTTTTTTTGATAGAAATTTGTGAAATATGTAATTTTTTATTAAATTTTGTAAAGAATAGAAAGAAATTTTGTTTGATGATGTAATTGTGTAAAGTTGAACTGTTGCATTAAAAAAGAATTAAAAAAGAAAGATTAAGAAAAGAATATCAAGCAATGGATTAAAAAAAAAATACGACCGGTGGCGGGCTTGAATTCAAGACTGCCGCAGACAAAGCGGAAGCTCCACCCAACTGACCACAGCCAGCTATAAAATAACTTGAGCTAATGGCGATATAGTTCATCAAACTGTATGGTGAATGTGTATATACAGTCCGGAATCCCGGAATTTTCAGTCCGGAATCCCGGGATTCAAAAATGCATTTTTTTATGAATTGTTTAAGATATTTTTGACGTTTTTCCACAAAAATACTTTTGTGCATTTACTTTCAATCTAATTGGTAAATTAAAAAAACCCACTTTTGTAGATTGAGTGCTACAAACACACAAAAATTTACAACATTTTTGTCAAAAACGGTTAACAAACAATTTTTATCGATCTGAATAAAATTTTTTTAATTTAAACCATTTTTTTACAAAAAAGATATATGTTAAAATTATTTTGTTATCCGTATATTGAAAACTTTACGAATTGGATAAATGGTTTTGTGTGTGTTTTACTTTTGAATGGACACCAATTTGAATAGTTTTAAACAACAATCGGTGTATTTGTTCCCGCTATAATACTAAACCTACTGAAAGTAATGCGTGGTTTTCATTATGTCAAAATAATGGCAATTGTTGTCATATGTTGTGAGAACAGGTTGGCATTTCGTTGTCAATTTAACGAACTGATGTAAAATATCGAAAAATGAATATGAGGTGACGTCACCGTTTGTCATATACGTTGGTATTTGCCAACATGCTGGCAAATTTATTTGCATATGGCACGGGCCAGCAAATTCAGCACTTTGCTGAATCGTTGTCAGTTTGTGATGCCATTGATTATGACATAATGAAAACCAGGCTTAAGTTTTTCGTTTTTAGCATGAAATGGAGCTGGCAAAAATAATTTGTTCGATCAATCTAATTTAAAAAGAATTACTTTTTGTTTGACTATATTTATTTAAATATTATTTCGTTTTTAGCATGAAATGGAGCTGGCAAAAATAATTTGTTCGATCAATCTAATTTAAAAAGAATTACTTTTTGTTTGACTATATTTATTTAAATATTATTTGTTTTGTTTAATGTAATATTTATTAAATATGTTTTCTTTGTCGAATTAAACTTAAAATATTGTTGCAACAATTTATTCTTTAATTTTATATTAACTATTGTATTTAATTGGAAAATCCCGCACAAGTCCCGGGATCCCGGGATTGTAATTTCAAATCCCGAAATCCCGGGATTTTCAAAAACACTTCGGTATTGAATGCCTTAATATACACACAAAAGTAATAAATAAAGCTTTGATATACCACTGCCACCTTTAAGGAAATAATACTACCAAAAGGCTAGCGTTGCCAGCGAACAAAGTTTTCACCTGTTACGGCTAAACATTATTTCCGATTGTCGATAATTTTTATTGTAAAGCGTTTTAATCATTGGATTTTTTCAATTTTTATTTTCGTATTATGTATTTTGACGTACTAAAACCGAATCTGAATCTTTTATTGTAGCAAGAATCTGCTTTCCGAGATATAAATTTTTTTAAGTTTTGATTTCCCCTTTTACAATTTCTTGAGTGACTTCTAAGAAAGGTGTTCATTTTGTAGTATTTTTTTCGGGAATTTTAATTTATAAATTTTTCACATTTTTATTTGTTTTTATGAAATTTCTCACCTCAAACAAATATATTTTCGCATATGCAAGAAACATTATGGAGTAAGTTTCGCTGCGGCTGCGGTACTTCGCGTTGATGTGTGCGGACCTTAATGTTGCACTGGGAATATATGCAGTGTATAGGAAAGTGTAATATGAAAGTGTAATATGAAAATCTAATCCACCACCGTAATAGGTGAAAATAGTGTTAGGTGGCAACGGTAGTCTTGTGGCAGTGTTAGTTTCTTAAAGGTGACAGCTTTAGGTCGAAGCTATTTTTGTTTATATATCAAAGATGATTTTTTGTGTATGTATATACATGAAAGCGTTTTTGTTCGGGTGCTCGGGGAGCAGTAGAACGATGCAGAAAAGAAAGTATAAGAAAAAAAACGGCAGAGTTAGCAAAAGGAAATCAAAGTCGTGTAGTTTAGATTTTTGTATGTTTTTTTATTAAGAAGTAGAGGCAGAAGGATGCTTACTTGGATATCGATGGCGATAGATATATATGTAGTATATTTTAACTTGGTAGCTTATGACAGGAGCGGGTAGGAAAACGTCTAGTCACTTTTCGATCTTATTAAAAGAAGAAGGAAGTGAAAGTTTTGCAAATGGCAGAAGGCCTTCATATTGAATTAAACCAGTTTTTGGACACAGCTTAACAGAATGTTAATCGGTGTTCCAGTAGGTTTAATGGTATAAAGTTGGTTGCCGTACAATTCCGTATACAAATGTAATGTAAGAAATTGTTTACTCTTTTGCAATTAGCGAATTGATGTATATGCCACTTGCTATTTTAGTGCAAGCATCAGGTTTTCGTGAATAACTTTTAGGCCATGCATGATACAAAGGGGTTCATTAAAAAGGTAATAAAAAAAAGGTAACAAAACTGAGACGAAGATCAATTTTCCAAATTTTTTTAAAATTTCTTTATTGCTGTATTCGAAGTCTGAAGGTATTTCCGCGAAGATATTTCACTCAGTTGTTTGTAAGTAGAATTATTGCTTGTTAATTACCGTTAAAAAATAAATAAGAAAAAGTTGTAGTTTCTCATTTAACAAACTGAATTTCCACTAAAAGGGATATTTTTTGCGTTTGAGCTCCTGTATTTAAAAACGGAAAGAGATACAAGAAAATTATATTTGACGAGGTTGTGTGGCAATTATCTTTAAACAAAATTTTAAATTGGTGTATCTGTTAAAAAATTACAGTTTTTGGCGTTTGCGGAAAAATGAAGCGTACTGAAAAAACTGTATTAATGCAATAAATCCACATTTGTATCTTTTTAAGCATTGAAACAGCATCTGCATTTGATTTTCATGTATTTTTCCATTAACAACTGTTAAAAAGTAAAAGTGTTTATCTTGCTGAAAATTCATTTTAAGGCCTGCGCACACAGAGATAATGACGTGCCGCAGGCGGTTTCGAAATTAATTTTGTCAAAAATAATTTTCGAAAATACAGCGTTTTTATACAGCCTGTTTCCATAGCAATACAATAAATAACAAACACAAAAGGACAGTTTCAAAACAAATTCGAATCAGTTTGAAAATAAACTTTTTGACTGTTTCCATGGTAGTCCAATAAATAACAAACAAAATAATCAGTTTTAAAACCATTTCAGTCAGACTTTTTAATTGTTCCCATAGCAATATAATAAATAACAAACAAAATCTACTGCGGTGAAATCGCTGCCTGTGTGAGGCACTTTGCGATTTCGAAGCAAGATTTTTTAAATATCGAAATGGTTCTGAAATTAGATAGCGAATATCGCCTTTGTGTGCGCAGGCCTTTAATGTAAATGACACTCATGATCTGCAGCAGCTTGAATTCATGACAGAGAAAGTAATGTATGCACCGAAAACATTTAACAATTTGTCGGAAAACACTTGCAATTGATACGCAGGCAGAAATTACGTCTATAAACTAAAATGCAATCAAATCGGTTATACTGTGGGAACTTGGAGTTGATGACAGCTCCACCTAGGAGCTCATGAACAATCACAACTTCATTAAGAAATCTTTCCTTTTTTATGATGGGTACTTTTTACACATCACTAATTCAACGCACGTTTTCTGACTCTCGTCAATTGTACTGCACAACAAACTAATTGTGACTTTAATGTTATTAAATAAAATTACCAAACATATTGATACGTCGAGCATTTATTTAGAATAGGTAGCCAAGATAAACGCTACAAATTGGTGACCCCGACGCACAGTGATTTGTCTCCATATGAGCTTGGGACAAAAATCGAAGGAGTATTCTGAATTAATTGAAACTAAGTTACTAAATGTGTTTTGGCCCGCTGATTTCAAAAATGTTATCGGTTTTTCTGTAACGCTTATCGTAATAAATCCAGAATTGTATGCTTGATTTTCATATTTAATTATTATGCATATAATACAACTCTACAATTATATTTCGAAAAAGGTTTCTTAGCTTTAATAACGGATTCTAGTGGTTCTTGATTAGCTGATTTCAAATTTGGTAACCGTTTTTGGCTAGCAGTTGTAGTTTAGCAGGTACATTAATGCAAAAACATTAACAAATCTTTTTAATAAATTTAATTTTATAACTATTGAAAAGATCAATACATTTTTATAATCTTGAATACTTTGTAAAGAAAAATGTATATTATACTATATTATATTATGTATATTCTACTATTAGGGGTATTCACGGATTGGTGTACTTGATAGTGTACTTTTGTCGAAGTGACGTATTCACTTTTACCATAAATTTTACCTGTATTCTCATTTTTAATAATTCTGGCACATTTTTTATTTTTTTATTTGTTTAACATGTGCATTGCTTGGTAAAGTAACAAACCCCAAGAAATCCTGAAAAATCTGGAGAACCCGGGATTGCCAAAACCATTCGGTATTGACCGCCTTAGTCAATAGGAAGAAGAGAGAAGAGTAAAATAGAGAAAAATCAAATCACATTGGATCAACAATATTTCAATTGAGCTTTTAGTTACTATATATACATTAATATCAATATATTAATAAAAGTACATACATTCATCATATTTTACCATTTTATTTACATTATGAACTTTTTGAAAAGTTTTTTGGATATAAAATCGTAATTTTAGGCATTTACAAAATAATTTTTTTGTTCCAGCATTTGTTATCAAATTTCCCTAATTTGAAAATAATCCACGGACGTCAAAAAAATTTTAATCAAATAAAAAAGTTCATATTCTTTTTAGTCAATGTATTACCTTTCCAAAAATACCATATTTTATATAATTGATGACATCAAACTTTCTGAATTTTGTCTATGGGACAAATCACTGTGCGACGTGATCATCGTATCACAGAAAGAAAAACCATTTTTCACCGAATTCAATTGACTGCGGAGTTGCGGTCGCTGCCGGCATCGATTGAAATCCCTTTACATCGTTTTTTAAATTATTGAATTCGTGCAAACTATTTTGAGTAATGTCGTTGGACGCTGGTACGTCTACTCCGAAGCAAGACGACGATGAGAATTCCAGCGAACCGTTTGCTTCAATGGGCTCTTCTTGATCAGGGTGTTGTTGGAGTAAATGCAGTTACTGTGGTTAAACTTCCCAGTCCGTTCTGGCGCGACAATCCAACCAGATATTTCACTGTCGCTGAAATGAAATTTGAAATGCACCGCATTGTTTCCGACGAGTCGAAGTATCGGCACATTGCTACGCACCTTGATAGCGACCTTCTTGACATTGTGGGCGACATTATCGACAATCCACCGGCTCAATTATGATGCACTTAAGCATCGCATCATCAGCAGTCTGTCAGAGTCTCAAGAAACAAAACTTCGTCGCTTGCTTCGGGGTCAACCTCTGGGCGAGGAAAAACCCTCACTGCTGCTGCAACGTCTTCGAAATTTGTCTGCGGGCCAGTGCAATGAAAATGTGTTACGCAGCCTTTTCCTTGAGCAGCTGCCCGAGAGCGTCCGCGGTGTGTTGGCCATTAGCGAGCTGACAAACTTAGCGAAACTGGCTGAGCAAGCTAATCGTATCTTGGAGGCCATTCGCCCACAACTTTCTGTCGTTAGTCAAGACAACTTAGATGTCATTCAGCGCGATACGAACATTTTACGCGCTGAGCCATACAACGCAATGGGGCCTTTGTTAGTGGCTATCGAAAAGCTGACCAAACAAGTGAACCAACTTGCTCACAATCATCGGGGCCGTAGCAACAGCCGCTCGGGTGGCTCTCGTGTCGCCTCTCGTGCCGGCTCGCCTGCTTCAGAGGGTATTAGTACTGGCGGGTTGTGTTTTTATCATGCAAGGCTCGGCACAGACGCTCGCAAGTGTCGCGCTCCATGCAATTGGGAGCGCTCGTTAAACTAGTGACGCCGGCGCCTATTGAGGTGGCTGTCGGCACAGAGCGAATATCAAAACGCCTCAAAGTACGAGACAAAAAAACTGGCACTTGGTTCTTAGTTGATACCGGCGCCGATGTATCGGTGCTACCAAAAATTAACACTTCTGCTATGAACGCCAGCACAAACAAACTTTTTGCAGCCAATGGTTCCTGCATTGACACTTTTGGCACCAAAGCCATGACACTCGACCTGGGGCTCCGACGTGAATTTCCTTGGGTGTTTATTGTCGCAAATGTGTCTCAACCAATTCTGGGTGCGGACTTCATTCACTATTACGGGCTAGTAGTCAGCCTTAAACAAAAAAGCATGGAGGATTCCGTCACACCACTTCAGGCCCGCCTGCAACGAGATAATTCTAGTCAACCACCTGTTTATTCCGTGGACAGGACAGGTCGATATGCTAATATTTTACAAAAATTTCCTTCGTTGACCACCGAATCGAATCGCAACATTGCTGGGCACTCCGTGCAGCACCACGTTATCACAAATGGCCATCCGGTGGCCGAGCGTGCACGACGACTTGCTGGCGACAAACTTAAAGCGGCCCGCGAGGAGTTCAAATTTATGATGCAGCAGGGTATCTGCCAACAATCAAAAAGCGAATGGGCCTCACCGCTGCACATAATGGCGAAAAGCTCAGGTGGTTGGAGACCGTGTGGTGACTACCGCCGCCTCAACACCATTACAACACCCGACAGGTACCCGATTCCACACCTTCACGACTTTACTCACCGACTAACTGGTTGCACGGTGTTCACAACCCTTGACTTGCAGCGTGCGTACCACCAAATCCCGCTAGCACCTGAGGATCGTCCGAAAACGGCTGTCATTACACCTTTTGGCCTTTTCGAATTCAATGTAATGACATTCGGTTTGTGCAATGCCGCACAAAGCATGCAACGATTCATGGATATGGTTCTACATGAGTTTGATTTCTGTCATTGCTATATAGAGCGACTCAACAAATTCGGACTGGTTCTCAACATCGCTAAATGCATTTTTGGCCTGCAGGAAGTTCGATATCTAAACCGAAATGGTATTCGACCACCAGCAGATCGCGTCCAGGCCATCAGAGATTACCCAAAACCAGAAACCGTCGACAAGTTACGAAAATTTCTCTGTGCCTGGAATTTTTACCGAACCTGTATATCCAACGCTGCGCAAGTGCAAGCCCCACTCATTGAGCTTACATTGGGGGCGAAGAAAATGGACAAAAGACCAGTGCAATGGACTGACTGTTCAGACAGGGCATTCGAAGAGTGCAAAAGAACACTGCAAGAATCGGTTCAACTTGCTCACCCTAGGGCCGACCTGCCCCTAGTGTTGCGCTGCGACGCGTCCGACACTTCTATGGGAGCCGCATTAGACCAGCGTTCCGACAAGGGACCACAGCCTTTAAGTTTTTTTTCGCAGAAGCTGAACGACCGCGAGAGGAAATACAAAGTGTACGATAGGGAACTCTTGCCCATTTATCGAGCTGTTCGCCACTTCAAACATCTCATCGACGGCCGCGAGCTTGTTATCCTAACGGACCACAAACCACTGATATACGCGTTCGCTCAGAAATCCGACCACGCGTGCGATAGAGGAGATTGGTCAGTATTCTACACGCATCGTTCACATTTCCGGCCAAGAGAATGTGGTGGCTGACGCTCTCTCCCGAATTCGTACAATCGATACACCTGTTATTGTCAGCACGCGGAAGTTGAGCGAAGCCCAGCAGGCTAATGACGAACTTCAACAAATAATCGCAAATCCGAGTATAACATCACTTCAGTTACGCAGTTTGCTGGTCGATGGAACTGACGTACGTATATATTGCGATGTTTCTGGCCCTAGTATCCGACCTTACGCACCAAAATCGCTTCGAAGACGCATTTTCGACAACGTACATAACATGGCGCATCCGAGCGGTCGGGCAACCAAACGCCTGGTCAGCAGGAGTTTTGTCTGGCCAAATATGAATCGCGATGTCAACAGCTGGGCATTTCAACAAAGCAACAAAGCAAAATAGGTATGCGCTTACTATGATCGACCGTTTCTCACGCTGGCCAGAGGCTGTGCCACTGAAGGACATCACTGCTAACACTATAGCCGACAACTTTTACGCCTGCTGGGTAGCACGATTCGGAGTGCCGACCACAATAACGTCCGACAGAGGATCTCAATTCGAGTCGCAGCTTTTCGACGCGCTCGCAAAACTTATTGGCAGCAACAGAATACGAACTACAGCATACCATCCTGCCGCAAATGGGATGGTTGAACGTTGGCATCGATCCCTAAAGGCAGCCATCATGTGCCATGATTCACCAAACTGGGTAGAAGTTCTGCCTACAGTTATGTTTGGGCTTCGGGTGAGCCACAAAGAAGACATCAAAGATTCTGCAGCAGAACTCGGATATGGAACTGCACTCCGTATACCAGGTGAGTTTTTCATAGACGAAGAAACTACATCAGAACCTACATTTTTTTTGGAAAAACTTCGCTAGCAGATGCGTCAAATTCGATCAGCACCTTCGGCGCATCACAACAAACGCAAAGCTTTTGCGCATAAAGCTTTATACACTTGCTCGCATGTTTTTGTACGAGTAGATGCAGTTAAAAAAACCTTGTCAACGACCTTATGATGGACCTTACGAAGTCATCGAGCGCATATCAGACTATGTTTTTAAAGTCAATGTTGAAGGTACTCCGGTTACTATTACTACAGAGCGACTTAAACCAGCATTTTTCGAGCGGAACGACACGTTACCAATCAGGACAGATTCGGACTCATCGTCACTGCAAGCAGCACCATCTGATCCTGCAGTTCTACAAGTTCCTCTCAGGACATATGCAGCAGTAAGACGGGTACATTTCGCCACTCAGCGATAGCTTCGTCACTCGGAGGGGAGTACTGTGGGAACTTGGAGTTGATGACAGCTCCACCTAGGAGTCACAGGCAGCTCATGAACAATCACAACCAACTTCATTAAAAAATCTTTCCTTTTTTATGATGGGTACTTTTTACACATCACTAATTCAACGTTTTCTGACTCTCGTCAATTGTACTGCACAACAAACTAATTGTGACTTTAATGTTATTAAATAAAATTACCAAACATATTGATACGTCGAGCATTTATTTAGAATAGGTAGCCAAGATAAACGCTACAATACGTTTACACCAGCGTCCTCTTGCGGTCACAAGCTGTGCTGGCTATCATAAACACAATCCAAGCTCAATCGTAACCCAGTGAGCCAAAGCCATGGTGGTGAATCACTCACCTACTCTTGATGACAGTAATTCAAACGTAGTTATAAACGATTCCAATATGCAGAATCAGCAACAACATCAACAATTACAAGCACTGTTGCGACAACAACAATTGCTACAACAACAGCTATCACAACAACAATATGTGCAACAGCGGCAACAAGAGCAATTACATCAACAAATGCCATTGCACCAACAACAACCGCAGCAAATACAACAATATCAGCAAATTCAGCAACTTCTGCCAACTCAGCAACAGCACACCATTAAACCACTACCAACACTGCAAACTCTGCAACAAGTGGATTCTCTTCTGCCTGTTCTATCTGCACACATAAACTCAGGTAACTCTGTATCAGCTATTTCTCATATAGATACTCCTAGTAATTATATTCAAATCCGCCTCTGCATCATCCCCGTTTCTGATGCGCATGATACAATTAATAGATCTACCATTATCGCAAACCGCAGGGCAAAGGGCAATGCCCGCCCTACAGATCAACCAACCACATTGCCTACGAAGCAAAAAGGTATTGATATTTACTTTCCAAAGAGAGGTATTTCGTCCCCCTCTAATGGAAATAAACAGCTAAAATTCAAAAGACGAATCCCAATAAACCGTCTCTTGAGCTTGGGCAAAATCGATTTGCGATTCTTGCTGAAGAAAAAATGCAGATCCCAAGCCCCCACCTATATATCTACGCGAGCGAAACTAGAGTTCGCTCAGAAAATAAATCACCAAACAAATAATAGTTTCCACGTGATTTCCATCCTAAAGGGAAAAATAAATGAAACGAAAATACAGATTTATAGTGAGCCAAACTTTAGGGAAATTACCAATACCTTTGAGAAACACAAAAAGAGCTACTACACTTACCAGCTCAAAAGCTCCAAAGGCCTCTCAGTCGTACTGAAAGGTATTTAATCTTTCGTAGAATGTATCGAAATCAAAATTGCTCTAACCCATGAAAGCTTTGAAGTAAAGTCAGTATTCAATATATAAAATCGAAATAAAGTCCCACAACCCATATTCCGTGTGGAACTAGAGTTCGACTCAAAAACTCTTAAAAAAAGTGAACCCCACCCAATATATTCTCTGCGATATATCTTGCACCTCAGAATTACAATTGAAGAACCCCACAAGTGCCGTGGACCGATTCAGTGTCATAACTGTCAAGAATATGGTCAGTGGCCATTGGCCACTAGACATATTCTGAATCGTATGGAGCTTTCTTCAAAATCAGTGCTCGATGGTCCGATTAGGCTAGTTTGGTTCATTTGCATATAAAAACTAGAGAGTGGACTATCGTCGGCTATGCCGAAGCTGAAATACCCCCACACAGTAGGAAGAAGTACCTCGAACATAAAAAAAGTGGTCTCAAGACCCCATTTTGAGCCATTAATAGGTGCTTTTGGAGCCCGGACCATGTCCAAAATTCGTTTATACAAATTTTCAATCAAATCCACCAAAAAAAAAATTTCGTCTCAAGACACCATTTTGACCCTTATATATGTAGTTTCGGAACCTCGGACCATGTCAAAAATACGTTTCTAAACATTTCCAATCGAATACAACAATAAAAAAGACTTGAAAAATATTGACCTTTTTTTTCGTTATATGGGAGCCATGCCCAGTTTTTGTCCAATTTGGCTGATTCACGAACTTGATCTCAGTATTCACGAGAAAAAAATGTACCCAAAGTTTCAAGTCGATATCTCCAAAACTGCGACCACTATCGTGCGGACGGACAGACGGACATCGCTAAATCGACTCAGGAGGTGATGCTGATCAAGAATATATATACTTTTCCATACCGGACACGCCTCCTTATGGGCGTTACAAACGTTGTGACAAAGTTAGTATACCCTGCCACAGTGTGTGTGGGGGTATAAAAATGACTTATGTGAAGTTTGGATCCAATCGGATAAAGAAATACCCTTACAAAAATTAAAAACATTGCAAATAGTGCTCGGATTTTGATGACACTTTATATATTAGTTAATTTTAAGTCGGTTTGAATGTAAATCGAAATTTTCTTATTTTTTTTCTTTAATATATCTGACATATCTTATTCCATACGTTTTAACCGATTCTAAAAAAGTTGTAAACCATGAATGGTTTAAAAATATGGATGTAAACTCATTGCGCTAGACTAGAAACTGTAATTTATATTCAAATTTAAATTTTTGTATTATGTTCCTTAAGTACCTTTTCACTTTTATGAACAATTCTCCTCAACTCCAAACTTCATCTATAAAAGTTTTTAACTAAGTAACAATTATCCTATTGTAATCGCCATGGACAAGGCTTGAACCCGCGTGCTTCTGGTTGATAGTCCGACATCTTATCCATCGCGCCATTGATGCCATTCATGCGGGCATGACAATAAATGAATAACTTAAATCTGTTGAACAGGTTCTGTTCTCTACTATCAGAGTAACTAGAGTTGCCATTTGAAGGATCTTTCCTTGTTTTCTGGGGAATATCCCATCAAAATGAGAAATGGGCAAGGAATTCATGAAAATGTGAGAAAACTTTAATAAATACGTACATAAGTAAAAAACGGGGAAAGTGGTTCAGTTGTAGTTGAACAAAATAGAGACGAATTTACCAAAAACCTGGCAACACTGTTTGTATCAGAAGAACAGAAAACCTATCTCCTATCTGTTAAACTATCTGTTGCACATTCTGCGGTTCATAACATAATTTTGATGGTTTTTAAATCTGTTGACATTTGGATTAGTTGGTTGAAAGGCCATGTTACCACCCGGGATGCCTGGGTTCAAATCTCGCTGACTCGCTAAGTTTTTTTTTTCAATAGGGTTCTTAATTGACAGTTTTTTTTAACAGTTCAAAAAGTTGAAAAAAAGTGAATTCTACAGCAAAACCTGTTAAATCCAACAGAATAACAGTGAAAGACTGTCATTTCGACTGCTATATTTTTTCTCGGTGTAGTCATTAGCAATACGTAGCCATTCATCATGATGTGGTGGAGACTTAGCTCACTCCAAATGGCAATACATGTCTCCCGGATAAATCTCCCACAATTGAAGTAGACATTTTGAATTTCCACGCGTATACCAGGCGTGGACCACCATGTGCCAAATATCAAAAATATATAGTGACTAGCTTTTACCCACAGCTTCGCTCGCAATAATTTTGTAATTTCATGTTAACGCAGAAATGTTATATGTATTATTTAAGCAACTGAAATAAAAACTAGAGAGTGGACTATCTTCGGCTATACCGAAGTTGAAATACCCCCACACAGTAGGAAGAAGTACCTCGAACATATAAAAATGTGGTCTCCAGACCCTACTTTGAGCCAATTATAGGTGGTTTTGGAGCCCGGACCATGTCCAAAATCCATTTCTAAAAATTTCCAATTAAATCCACAAAAAAAAAAAAAAATTGGTCTCAAGACCCCATTTAGACCCTTATATATGTGGCTTCGGAACCTCGGACCATGTCAAAAATACGTTTCTAAACATTTCCAATCGAATACAACAATAAAAAATTTTTACCTTTTTTTTCGGTGTATGGGAGCCACGCCCAGTTTTTGTCCGATTTGGCTGATTCTCGAACTTGATCTCAGTATTCACGAGAAAAACGTGTACCCAAAGTTTCAAGTCGATATCTCCAAAACTGCGACCGCTATCGTGCGGACGGACAGACGGACAGACGGACAGACGGACAGACGGACAGACGGACAGACGGACAGACGGACAGACAGACGGACATCGCGAAATCGACTCAGGAGGTGATACTGATCAAGAATATATATACTTTTCCATACCGGACACGCCTCCTTATGGGCGTTACAAACGTTGTGACAAAGTGAGTATACCCTGCCACAGTGAGTGTGGGGGTATAACTAGAGAGTGGACTATCTTCGGCTATACCGAAGCTGAAATACCCCCACACTGTAGGAAGAAGTACCTCGAACATAAAAAAATGTGGTCTCAAGACCCTATTTTGAGTCAATTATAGGTGGTTTTGGAGCCCGGTCCATGTCCAAAATCCATTTCTGAAAATTTCCAATCAAATCCACCAAAAAAAAAAAATTGGTCTCAAGACCCCATTTAGACCCTTATATATGTGGCTTCGGAACATCGGACCATGTCAAAAATACGTTTCTAAACATTTCCAATCGAATACAGCAATAAAAAAGACTTGAACAATTTTTACCTTTTTTTTCGGTGTATGGGAGCCACGCCCAGTTTTTGTCCGATCCGTCTGATTCTCGAATTTGATCTCAGTATTCACGAGAAAAACATGTACCCAAAGTTTCAAGTCGATATCTCCAAAACTGCGACCGCTATCGTGCGGACGGACAGACGGACAGACGGACAGACAGACGGACATCGCTAAATCGACTCAGGAGGTGATAATGATCAAGAATATATATACTTTTCCATACCGGACACGCCTCCTTATGGGCGTTACAAACGTTGTGACAAAGTGAGTATACCCTGCCACAGTGTGTGTGGGGGTATAAAGATTTGGCAAGTCATCCCTCTGCCCATTCACCTCCCAGCACCAAATCCAAAATTTCAGCGAAATCCCTTAAATAGGACCCGAGTTACAGAGCTTTAAAAATTTTAGGGCGTGGCAGTGGGCGGATCTTTAATTTCAATAGTCATCCCTCTGCCCATTCACCTCCCAGCGCCAAATCCAAAATTTCAGCGAAATCCCATGAATAGGACCCAAGTTACAGAGCTTTAGAATCTTTAAGGCGTGGCAGTGGGCGGACTGCAAATTTTCAGAATCAACATATTATCAATTCATTACCCAAAACCACATATAAAATTGAGTTGCGATTGGATTACAACTGCCACCAAGTACGTCCTTGGACATTTTCTGGGTTGATTACCGAATTTGAAATATAGAGTTGGAAGCTTACTACTCGCCCTGATATCTATATTTAAAGGAGTCCTGGTGAACTGTATAAAATTTTAAATATAGGGATATGCTACTTAGAAAGATTTATTCTTTGAATAATTCTCTACCATTTCTACTAAATTCCCATAATTATAAGCTTGACTCCCAGTTTTTAAAAATGATTTTCAAAAAATCCAATTTTTCTTATATGAAATAATTCTATGCTCGTGTTAGTTTTGTAAATTCTTTTGGTTACTTTTATTATTTGTTAAAATAAAAACTTTGTTCTTTAAAAAACAAAATGTATATTTATACACTCTAATTTGAATGAAAATACACCAAATAAACAAGTTTTTAATACTTTTTAAATTAGGTATCGGCTTCGGCTCGGGTATAGGCCTTCAGCGTCGGCCGAAGTATTAGGCTGCCAATTGACCTTCGGCGTCGGCTTCAGTCTGAAAATGCTTACCAATTAAAATCGGCAAATGCAGATCGGTTTTTTTGCAAAAATAATAAAAAATAAAAAGGAATCGAAAAAAAGTTGGTCCGACTGAGATTCGAACCCACGCTCCAGTAACTCATACCACATTCAAAAAGTAAAACGTTTTCAGTTGTATTTTAGAACTGTGCAGTGATGAATTTTTCGCAACGATACCCGTTCCAAATCATAACCATGCAGTTCTGATTTTTTAAATTTCTAAAGTAAGACTTTTTTATCAGGAAAATAAAATTGTTTGCATTTGGGGCATTTTGGGAGCCCCAAAAAAGAAGTTTAGCGGGTTAATATGTTCAGCAGTATAGTAAGCGAATTTCTTAGTCAATACGGACACAAACCTTCTAAATTCTGCAATCTGAATGAGTTGGTGTTGTTTCACTGCATGCCAGATTTAGATTCATGGAAAATTTGCAATACGATTACAGTAATAAGTTGTACTCAACAAATTTGGAGTACGATTAAAGTAATAAAATTTTTTGTAGTCAAATGTTGAGTACTTTTTCTGCAATTGATTACAAAAGTAATAATACTGCACAGCTCTGGTTAGAAGTTATACAAATTTTTTGTATTCTACAGCAAAACCTGTTAAATCCAACAGAATAACAGTGAAAGACTGTCATTTCGACTGCTATATTTTTTCTCGGTGTAGTCATTAGCAATACGTAGCCATTCATCATGATGTGGTGGAGACTTAGCTCACTCCAAATGGCAATACATGTCTCCCGGATAAATCTCCCACAATTGAAGTAGACATTTTGAATTTCCACGCGTATACCAGGCGTGGACCACCATGTGCCAAATATCAAAAATATATAGTGACTAGCTTTTACCCACAGCTTCGCTCGCAATAATTTTGTAATTTCATGTTAACGCAGAAATGTTATATGTATTATTTAAGCAACTGAAATAAAAACTAGAGAGTGGACTATCTTCGGCTATACCGAAGCTGAAATACCCCCACACTGTAGGAAGAAGTACCTCGAACATAAAAAAATGTGGTCTCAAGACCCTATTTTGAGTCAATTATAGGTGGTTTTGGAGCCCGGTCCATGTCCAAAATCCATTTCTGAAAATTTCCAATCAAATCCACCAAAAAAAAAAAATTGGTCTCAAGACCCCATTTAGACCCTTATATATGTGGCTTCGGAACATCGGACCATGTCAAAAATACGTTTCTAAACATTTCCAATCGAATACAGCAATAAAAAAGACTTGAACAATTTTTACCTTTTTTTTCGGTGTATGGGAGCCACGCCCAGTTTTTGTCCGATTTGGCTGATTCTCGAACTTGATCTCAGTATTCACGAGAAAAACATGTACCCAAAGTTTCAAGTCGATATCTCCAAAACTGCGACCGCTATCGTGCGGACGGACAGACGGACAGACGGACAGACAGACGGACATCGCTAAATCGACTCAGGAGGTGATACTGATCAAGAATATATATACTTTTCCATACCGGACACGCCTCCTTATGGGCGTTACAAACGTTGTGACAAAGTGAGTATACCCTGCCACAGTGTGTGTGGGGGTATAAAGATTTGGCAAGTCATCCCTCTGCCCATTCACCTCCCAGCACCAAATCCAAAATTTCACCGAAATCACTTGAATAGGAGCCGAGTTACAGAGCTTTAAAAATTTTAGGGCGTGGCTGTGGGCGGATCTTAAATTTCAATAGTCATCCCTCTGCCCATTCACCTCCCAGCACCAAATCCAAAATTTCAGCGAAATCCCTTAAATAGGACCCGAGTTACAGAGCTTTAAAAATTTTAGGGCGTGGCAGTGGGCGGATCTTTAATTTCAATAGTCATCCCTCTGCCCATTCACCTCCCAGCGCCAAATCCAAAATTTCAGCGAAATCCCATGAATAGGACCCAAGTTACAGAGCTTTAGAATCTTTAAGGCGTGGCAGTGGGCGGACTGCAAATTTTCAGAATCAACATATTATCAATTCATTACCCAAAACCACATATAAAATTGAGTTGCGATTGGATTACAACTGCCACCAAGTACGTCCTTGGACATTTTCTGGGTTGATTACCGAATTTGAAATATAGAGTTGGAAGCTTACTACTCGCCCTGATATCTATATTTAAAGGAGTCCTGGTGAACTGTATAAAATTTTAAATATAGGGATATGCTACTTAGAAAGATTTATTCTTTGAATAATTCTCTACCATTTCTACTAAATTCCCATAATTATAAGCTTGACTCCCAGTTTTTAAAAATGATTTTCAAAAAATCCAATTTTTCTTATATGAAATAATTCTATGCTCGTGTTAGTTTTGTAAATTCTTTTGGTTACTTTTATTATTTGTTAAAATAAAAACTTTGTTCTTTAAAAAACAAAATGTATATTTATACACTCTAATTTGAATGAAAATACACCAAATAAACAAGTTTTTAATACTTTTTAAATTAGGTATCGGCTTCGGCTCGGGTATAGGCCTTCAGCGTCGGCCGAAGTATTAGGCTGCCAATTGACCTTCGGCGTCGGCTTCAGTCTGAAAATGCTTACCAATTAAAATCGGCAAATGCAGATCGGTTTTTTTGCAAAAATAATAAAAAATAAAAAGGAATCGAAAAAAAGTTGGTCCGACTGAGATTCGAACCCACGCTCCAGTAACTCATACCATATTCAAAAAGTAAAACGTTTTCAGTTGTATTTTAGAACTGTGCAGTGATGAATTTTTCGCAACGATACCCGTTCCAAATCATAACCATACAGTTCTGATTTTTTAAATTTCTAAAGTAAGACTTTTTTATCAGGAAAATAAAATTGTTTGCATTTTGGGAGCCCCAAAAAAGAAGTTTAGCGGGTTAATATGTTCAGCAGTATAGTAAGCGAATTTCTTAGTCAATACGGACACAAACCTTCTAAATTCTGCAATCTGAATGAGTTGTTGTTTCACTGCATGCCAGATTTAGATTCATGGAAAATTTGCAATACGATTACAGTAATAAGTTGTACTCAACAAATTTGGAGTACGATTAAAGTAATAAAATTTTTTTTAGTCAAATGTTGAGTACTTTTTCTGCAATTGATTACAAAAGTAATAATACTGCACAGCTCTGGTTAGAAGTTATAAAAATTTTTTGTAAAACAAAATTTTTTTAATTAGAAAAATGTTAATTTGTAAATTTTGTAATTAGAAATGAAAAAATAAAATTTTATTTTAGTTTGGGGTGACTCTGTACAAATTAAATTCGTTGTTTTCAAAAATTGGTAGGCGCCCGAATTCTTAACAAAATAAAAAAAAAGCTTAAAAAAATATGCATCCATTCAAAAGTTACAGATTTGTTGCCACTTGTACGCCGGCCGAAGTAATAGACTGCTAGTTGACCTTTGGCATCGGCCTGAACATGCTTATCGGTCGGGCTCTAATAAATTCACATCGTACGAGTAGAGGGCCCAAAATCTCGGAAACTATAAGCGAGGGGCAAAAGTTTTACAGATTCCGTTTCCATCCAAATACAATAAGTGGAAAAAGTAAATTTTGTTATACTATTTGGCAACATCGAACTAACTAAATGTCACGATTCGTTGTAAACATATTAACAGTGCAGTATGACGTCGCACTTATGGAAATTATTTTACCTGGGCAAACCAAACTTTTGAATTAAAAATTCGGATTTCAACAATGTATCAACATTTTGTTCAACCGTCCGTCTTATTGATTTGAACCTAATCTTTATTTTTCCAGAATTGAAAATTATTTTTTAGTAAATATAGTAAATAAATTTATTAATAGTATGAATTAGAATATTATTGAAATTCATCCAGTGATTTATATTTGATGCGATCTCCCGTATAAAAGTGTGTGCTGTTTACAAACACGTTCTTCGTTCCCGTTCGCTTTTCTCAGCTTCTTCGCTGTTAATCATGCGCAGTTTCTTGGCTAGACAATGTATGGCTAGCTATGCGTTGGCAGTTGTTCGGCAGCTTTCATTCGTATAGTACGTTTTAACTTGATCGCTCCTCATAGGGGCCCCTCATTTCATACGCGTCACTATCGCTGACTAGTGTTCCATTTCGACTCTTTCGTTTTATTTAGAAAAGTTTTACTAATAATAAATAAGTTACGCAGGCGCGAGATTAAAATAGCGAGCGTAGCTTACAGAAAAGTAAGCATTTAAAATGGCAAAAAGCTATAATAAATGGTTAAGAAAAAATATTTTAATAATTAATTATCAATTATTGTTACTATATTTATATTCAAGTATTTAATACATTGTGAAATAAATTTAAAAACGTAATATATATGAAAGAACAAGTAAAATAATGTTGTTCCCATTTGTTCGCTGGATTTAAATTGTATTTTTAAAATTCGAAAAACCACTTTCTCAAAAAAAATTAATATGTAACATTTGGTTTTACAAAAAAAATTTGAATCATGTTTATGCATATTTTAGATAAAATATTGTCCGGACAAAATGCTGCAGCCACGTAAAAGCCGCCTGTCATGGAAAATGTTCAGGTTGATGGCACCGGTCACATTAAGGACTATAACAAAATGCCATGCTCTTACTTTATTGTTAATCATTAACATCTTTGTGCCACCTCCATTCGCATTAACACAATACGTTGGTAAGTTAACATTGTCTCAAAGCCAAATTTGCAATGCTTAGTTAACAAATTCCATAGAAAAGTTCGCAATATTATTATGAGAGATTTTTCAAGCTGAAAAATTGGTAACTTCTCTACCTTCAGTGTTCCCAGTAATTTCAAAACTGTATCGTTTTCTTGTATTTTTGTTGTAACTAATATCGATTCAATATTAGTGGTTTCGTTGATTTGCTAATGGTTATTTCATGTGATCTTTGTTTTAGTAAAGTTATCGAACTGTCGTACTACAGAGTATCAAAGTTGCGAGTTGATAGACCTACCAATTGTCTCACTAATGAAGTAACTAACAAACTAACGAAACCGGTGTGAATACGACCATTGTATTACAGTTGTTATTGTCATAACTATTAAACTTGGCCGTGCCAAGCACGATTAAGAAATGCATTAAAATACTGATTTTTCCTACTTATCCAAAATGGAACAGTAAAAGTTTCCATTATAAGGTCAGCAATACCTCAAATTGTAGCAATTCACTCGTACATTTCGCTATATCACCGAGGATTCATCTTTTGTCTCTGTCACAAAAAAAAACCAGCGTCAAGCTTTATTGTATGTGTAGGGTATTTTAGCTTTGGTATGAGAAGATAATTCTCTTGCTGGTTTTATTTTTTTGTCTATGTGAAATTTATAAAGTGTGCCAATAGAAATGTTGCCTCTTTTGTTTGCCGAAATTTTCTCAATTTTTCATTTTTATGAGATGACGGTGTTGCCAAGCATACCGAACAATTCCGCACTTAACTTAAAAATTTTGTAAGATTTCTTAGCATTTTTCATATTTATATAACTTTTTATTAATTAAAGTAACGTTGTGCGTTTTAATTTTTTAACATTATTATACAACTCTGAATACGTAGTACTTAAGGAGAAACCGTGTTATTTCAACATTATCGTAAGTCCTTATGACATTACCATAAGCCGTTCTCCCTAATAAGCATAAGGGAGTGTCAGGTAATTTGGCACATCGTGTAATGTGGAAGTAGAGCTTTTCTCCATGTTGTTGTTGGAATTTTTGAAAACTATAAATGAAGAAAGTTGTTGTTTTACTCAAGCTTTAATTTCTGTAAAACTCGACTCAATTGTGTAAAAAAATATTTAAAAAGTTTAAATTCAGCTATTGCGTTTATTTCGATGAAAGTAGTGTTATTTAAGATATCGGGAATATCTTTATTAACATTAGGTAGATTTTTGAATTTACTTTGCAGAGATATCAATTACTTCAACGACAAAATATCAATAAATTTACCCACTGTCGGTTAATTTGGCACTTTTTTGTCGGCTAAATTGGCACTAGTTTTTTAACAGTTTTTGTTGTTGGATTTCATTGATCATTGCCATTTTAAAGTATTTATGCATTATGGCGTTGGTTTTGAAAAAATGTACGATATGGTAGTGATCAAATTGCTAAAACCAATCAATAATTTTGAGTATTTGGCCTTGTATTCGGTATTTTTGATAGTCGGGTAATCTGTCCCTTTTTGGACATTTACAAAATGACTTGTTTCGACCTGAAGATGAACTTGTATAGGAAAACCGTCTATGGTGGAAAGATAGTCGAATATCTTTAAGTTTCTCTATATTCCACCCCATTCGATTTTAACAGATAAAATACGCAACTAGTGCCAAAATACCCGTCACTCCCTTACTCTACTAATTACACAATGCCTCAAAAAACGCGGATTAAACCTTTAATCCAAATGAAATTCCGAATTGAAAAACAGTTGATAATCTACAATCAACACTCGCTCAACTGTGCAAAAAAATGTCATTTGGCTCTAAAAAAGTCAAAGGAATTAAGTGGCTACTCAATGCTAAATTCATTAGGATAAGTGTAGGGATTGTATTAAAATAACAAAAAACTTTTTTTTTTGATAAATTCAATAAATTTTAATAAAGTATTTAAAATACTCAAGTTTTTTTTATATTACTAATCTTATAAATTTTTTGTACGAACTGGATACAATGTCACAGTCCATTTGTAAGTCTATTAAATTCGTTTGTTTTCAGTTTGGCGTAAGTTTGTCAGGGTCACAAATATTAAGACATATTAAGACTCTGAAGACTTTGGAGATATCGACTTGAGTACACACAGAAAAAAAAGTCGTAGTGCCAACAATTTTATACTTAATCTCAACAACTTCTGCTGGTCATTTCATGCCCAACAACTCAACATTGTTGTATCAAAAACATAAAAGTGGTTGTCTTTTCAAGTTTTTCCGCTTTTGGTTCAACAGTTTTTCTATTTGGCGCAAATTGTGAAATTGTTAATTTAATAATCAATAAAAAGCAAAAAAACTTTTTTTTGTTTTTTTGTTATTACATTTTATTTATTTATGTATTTGTATTTTATATTTTCTTACTCTTTTTGTTTATAACAATTTTTAATAACTTTTTATTTAATTAAAACTTCACAACTTACTTATTCCGGAATTCGAACCTCTGGAGTTGCAGTAGTGCGCTCTAAGCCCTTAGCAGTTTGAGCTATCGCTAACATTATTGAACGAGCGTCTAAATGTTGTATACTCTGTACAGTCTGTTTAATCTGAGTTCTGTTAAATCTAAAAATAGAACACATCATAGAACACATGCATGTCGAACGAATAATGTTCAGTCACGAAAGTGACTGAACTTGACGTAACGATAAGTTCTCAAATTCTCTCAATTTATATTTTCAAGAATAATATTCTTATGGCAACAATTTTAACTTTGAGTTAAAAATTATATTCTAGTTTTCAGTTTAAAAGTTTCTCAACTTTTGTGTGAAGAGCGCAGTATTTGGAAAAAGTATTTGCATTAAAGTAATTAATCTTAATACAAAGATATCATTGTTGGGGCAAATGCTTTTTCACTACAATTTTTCAAGAGCTTGAAGTATTTGTTTTGACCGCGGTTTTTTCTCTGTGTGTAGGTGTTTTTCTCCTCTAAACTGATATCTAGTTCGAGAATCAGGGGCTTCTTATTGATTCGATTGACAATGTTTAGACATGGTTCGAGGGTTCAAAACCACATATAAATGGGTCAAATGGGGTCTTGAGACAACGTTATTTTTTGTTGTATTGGATTGAAAATTTTTAAAAACATGGTCCGTAACTCCATGTGAAAATGAACTTTTTTTTAAAACTTTTTTATATTCCACTGTACTTAATAATAATATTTACAATAACACCATAAATAGCCAGCAGCATACCAATAATAGCACATTAGAGCAATCTTTAACAAATCTCACACAAGTCATGAATCAATTTATGAGCTCAATGCAGCAAATGATGCAAACTATGATGAAAAATCAAACCTTATATATTGTCAAAAAAATGAGTACGTTCAAATTTTGTTATTTGTATGCTAACGGCCTAAGTCATAAATGCTTCAAAACAGGGACTGGGACCGAAAGGAATATCGGTTCCGGTTTCGGTTCTCAGATTTCAAAAATATCGGTTTCTGTTCCGGTTCCATAAACTCAAAAAAAGGTTGGAATTTAAAAGTGAAAAAAATACACAAAAGTTAACAAAACTGGATTTTCCACTTTAATAAAATTAGAAAAAATAAAACAGACGAAAAAAATTTGATTTTGCTTCATGTAATAATTCAATGTGTTCATGTTAAAATTTGTGGGAAATTGATTGGGTTTACTTAAAAAAGGACCAAAATAAACAAGATAAAAATAAAGGAATTCGTTAAAGAATACATAAATTTAACTTTTTGCATCATTTTTTAAACATTTTTAATTTCGGTTTCGATTTCGGTTCCGGTTCTCAAATTTTCAAAATATCGGTTTCGCGTCCGGTTTCGGTTATTTTATTTTTATAACCCTTATATTAACTTGCTTTGGGTGGGCTTTATATATATACATATATATATATATATATCCTCAAATCTGCGGCGAGGTTTTTCATACACTTCCACATAAGCTAGAGAGCTGCATTCTATTAAATTTTGGGGTTGATCAGAGGCGTAGGGGGCCGTGGGGGGCTCAAACCCTTTTTCTTAAACATAACATAACTTCCGATTTCAAGCTACAATGATGAAATTTGGTAGGTGGGTTCTTAGTGATAAAATGAAATTTTATACCCTTTGGAAAGGGGGTGTGGGGCAAAGGGGAGCGGGATTGAGCCAATTTGAAGTTCTAACTTTCGTATTTTTTAAGCTACACGGCTGAAATTTTGTACTTAGGTTCGCATTCGGGAAAAAAAGTAAAAAAAGGGAGTCGATTTAGCGATGTCCGGTTGTCTGTCCGTCCATCTGTCCGGCTGTCCGTGGGCACGATAGCGTAGTTTTGGAGATATCGACTTGAAACTTCAAGTTATAACATATAACGAAAAAAATTGTCAACATTTTCCAAGTCTTTTTAATTGCTGTGTTCGATTGGAAATGTTTTTAAATGGATTTTTAACATAGAGCTTCCAAGCCAAGGGGGTGGTTTCGGGTGTTAAACCCACCCCCCCCCCTTCCCTTCGACTTTTCCAAATTTCAATTGTTCAAACAATGTACAATACAAACCAAAAAAATTGTTTGTCTTATGTTCATATACCTTAAAGCACAACCATTTTTTAAAACTCTAGAAAATGAAAAACAAGTTTTCAAATTGGTATGTTTCAAATTAGGATGATTGTACTTTAAGGCATCGATATAATTTTAAAAGCCCTTGACGCACTGATTTTAGATATGTTAACAATTTTTCTTAATCAGCCC